>VHIU01000520.1:0-66686 GCA_010577795.1 Isatis tinctoria
TTGGGAGCCGGTTGCTGAAGATGAAGGCTGCGGATTTGTGAAAGGTTGGGGCTGCGAGTTTATTAAGGGCTGCTTTTGTTGATTTCCTCCTTGGAATCGGTTCTGATTTGGGACGAATTGTCTACCCTGGTAGTTGTTGGAGTAGCCTCCTGTAAGCCCATCTGATTCTTTCCTCCTTTCTTAGGGTAAACCTGGTCTTGAGGATTCTCCACATTAGTGCTCCTATAGGACAAATTCGGATGGGTATTGAAACCTTGGTTGTTGAAACTGCGGTTCTGTCCGAATCCTTGCCCGTTCACATAATTGACCTCCCTCCGATCATCACCGGTTTCTTCCTCATGGACTTGAGCGAGGGCGGACTTTTGGTTCCCCTTAAGGAGAAGGTTAACCTTGGCCGTGAGCTCCGCAATCTGCTTGGACTCCACACTGTTGACCTTCTTTCTGTCGTACTCTGGGTTTTGTTGCTGGAACTTGCGGCTAGGTTCTCGATCAGCTCCAGAGCTCCTTCCTTTGACTTAGTGTAGAAGTCACCGTTACTAGCTGCATTCAGGGCGTTTCTGTAGTCCCAATCAACTCCGTCATAGAAGGTGCTGAGCAGCTGCTCATCACTAAAACCATGGTGAGGGCACTCGCGTTTGTACTCCTTAAACCGCTCCCATGCTTCATTGAAGGATTCACCGGACTGTTGTTCGAATGAGGAGATCTTGCTCATCAAGGCTGCGGTCTTGGATTTCGTGTAGAACTTATTCAAGAAGGCTGATCTTGCATCAGCCCAAGTCAGTAGAGAGCGTGGTGGTAAAGATTTTAACCACTGTGATGCTTTTCCCGCAAGAGAAAAAGAGAAAAGCTTGCACTTCAAAAAATCTGGGGGCACACCATTGGAGCTGGTTGTGCTATAGATCTCTTCGAAGTTCTCGATGTGATCCATCGGAATCTCAGCAGGCAGACCGTGGAACAGGTGTTGCTTCACGAGGGCGATCAATTGAGACTTGATCTCGTAATCTTGCCTCTAGATTGTCGGGGTAACGATCGCAGATCGATCTTGGTAGTATGCGTGAGCCGCATCTTTGTCCCCGAAGGCAGGTTGTGCAATGAGTTGCCTCTCCTGTTGCATGCGAAGCTGCTCCACGGCTCTCTGAAGTTGTAGCAGCTGAGCTGCGATGTCTGCTTGTCCGCCCATATCTGAATTGGCGGTGTCAGTTGTTTCTGGTTCCGGAACAGGTATGTTACGTCTCTGCCTGTTCCCTCGTTCTGCTCTTGCTAACTCCTCGTTTGATAAGCTAACAAGATCCTCGTTGTTTCTGCTCCTTGTGCTCCTTGGGGACATGCACCTGAAACACAAAAACAAAGAAGAAAAGAAAACGAGTTTAGTAAAGTTCTTAGTCTGATAATTCAGCCGTAAACCAAAGGCGAAAAATTTGGTCCCCGGCAACGGCGCCAAATTGATTGTGCGAGTTTTTAGGCTCGGCACGTCAATTACCCTCAACGTGCACAACACCGCAATCATAACGGCATGTCGTTTGTAGCACTTCAAGGTATCGATCCACAGGGAGTAGAGCCTAGGAAACTGCACTTTCATACAGCCTAACGACTACGACACCGAAGATGCGAGACCCGGACTAAGCTAGAGCCAAACTCTTGTTGAGTTTGTGTTTTATAAAAATTAAGTGTGTTTTCATACATCAAGAGTGAGTTCTATATATAAGCCAAGGTGTAGGGGAGTAGGTAGGACGGGGAACGATCGTTCTTGAAGGAGAACGATCGTTCTCCATGATTGACCGAAGTAGGTGGAGTAGGTGAGACGGGGAACGATCGTTCCGAAGGAAGAACGGTCGTTCCTTAGCACATTTGTCGGCAGGGTAGGTGAGAGCAAGAACGGTCGTTCTCCTTCGGGAATGGTCGTTCTCTTGATTTGGGCCAGAACGGTCGTTCTTCCCTAAGAACGGTCGTTCTCTAGTGGAATGGTCGTTCTCTTGGGGAATGGTCGTTCTGGAGATCATATGGTCAGTATATCGACCATAACTTCTTGAATATATCTCCAAAAACTTGATACACGAGTTTTAAACCCTTATTTCCTATTGCAAGTGCACAGCATACGAAGTAGTATTTAGGGGTCGATCCCACGAAGACCAGTTTTCACACTTTGATATATTGAGCTAAATCAAAAGCTAAGACAATTCAATATGTTTTTAGTTTTTGTAAGTAACAAGTAATGAAAGCGAAATCGGTTGTAAGATAATATTAAACAAGCGTTAGGTCAAGGAATATCGCAGGAGATTCAGAGCAACGGATCAAACAACTATTCAGGCAATGATTAAGCATAAATCTAGAACTTAAACACTAAGATAATATCAATCCACTATCGTGGTACCAATATCTTTGTCTATCAACCTAGAAATCCTAACTCTCGCTGGTACTAGAAATCGTAGATAAGCATTAAGGATAGGTTTAATATGTTCACAATTCTCAATACATCTACTCTCGCAGGTAATGGTTAAATTGCTCACCAATGTTCTTTCTAGCAACCTAGCAACTCTCGCTGTCTAAGTTAAACCAAATTTCATAAGATCAAGTGATCAATTCGATCTAAGCATAAGAACAACAAGGGTGAAGATATGATTTGAATAGCCTATTTGTGTTTAACCCTAAAGCTCATGAATTCCTTTGACAAACCTTAACCTAACTAAGAGGTCTACTCAGACATGATTAAAGAAGAAAACAAAGAGATTATAAAGTTCATCATAAAAGCTTGAATAGATAATGAAAGCTGAATATAAACTTATAAGAACTTAATTAAAGCATAAACATAAAGACTGAAAGTAAAGCATAAATATAAAGACTGAAAGTAAAGCATAAATATAAGAACTGAAAGTAAAACTTAATTAAAGCATAAATGTATAAAGCTTAAAAGAAACTAAATAAAACTTAATAAAAGCATAAACATAAAACCTAAAACTGAAGAAGAAGCTATGCTTTGAAGCTAGAGAAGAGAGGAGGAAGAAGAAGGTGTGTTTTGAGAGTGATGTTGTGAGTCCATTATATAGGCCAAGGTGAAGGGGAGTAGGTGAAGCGGGGAACGGTCGTTCTTGGTGTAGAACGATCGTTCTCCATGGTCGATAGAAGTAGGTGGAGTAGGTGGACTTGGGAACGATCGTTCCCTTCGTAGAACGGTCGTTCCTTAGTGTTTTTGCCGGGGAACGATCGTTCTGTTGTGGAGAACGGTCGTTCTTCAGTGTTTTTGTCGGCATGGTTGGTGAATGAGGGAACGGGCTGCATGGGATGGAACGATCGATCTTCGGTTTTTGTCGGCAGGGTTGGTGGATGAGGGAACGACCGTTCCTTGGAGGGAACGATCGTTCTCCATGGTCGTTCCATGGAAAGGAACGGTCGTTCCTTTGCTTGGCTCTCTTGTGTTTGGTCCTTTTCTCGTTTTTCCGTCTTAACTTGACTCGAACATGTCCGTAAACGCCAAACTCCTTCGGAACTCCATGAAATCTGTAAAAACACTCAAAACAATAGAAAAGACTCGAAAAACTAACGAAAGATGCAAATCAAAACTCAAACCGAATACTAAAAACGAATCAAAATACGTTAAAAACACGTAATATCAGGAAGTTGGGAGCGACTTTGTGAGCAAGTCAGCTGAGTTGTCGCTTGAACGGACTTGAAGCACTTGTATTTCTCCAGCCTTCTGGAGATCGTGAGTGAAAAAGAATTTTGGCAGAATGTGCTTCGTCCTGTCTCCCTTGATGTATCCATCCTTCAGTTGAGCTATGCACGCAGCATTGTCCTCATGAAGTACGGTCGGTTCGTCCTTTCCATCTGTCATCCCACAATCTCGTCTTATGTGCTGAGTCATCGATCTCAACCAAACACATTCACGGCTGGCTTCATGAATTGCCAAAATCTCTGCGTGATTTGATGATGTGGCCGTGAGTGTCTGCTTCATGTATCGCCATGAAATTGCGGTTCCTCCGTGAGTGAACACATATCCTGTCTGAGATCGTCCATTGTGTGGATCCGATAGATACCTGCATCAGCAAACCAACTAAACCTTTGTCGTTATGGTTAGTGTAAAATAGACCCATATCTTTCGTTCCTTGAAGGTAACGAAGTAAATGTTTAATCCCGTTCCAGTGCCTTTGGGTTGGACAAGAACTAAATCTTGATAGGAGGTTCACGGCAAAACAAATATCTGGTCTAGTGTGACTAGCCAAGTATAGTAACGCACCTATGGCACTTAGATATGGCGTTTCGGGACCAAGGACTTCTTCATCCTTTCTTATTGGACCAAACGGATCTGTGTCCGGGCTTATGCTCCTTACGACCATTGGGCTACTCAATGGGTGAGTTGTGTCCATATTAAATCTCTTGAGTACTTTTTCAGTATACGCCATTTGATGCACAAGGATTCCGTCTTTGACGTACTCAAGTTGTATTCCCAAACAGAACTTAGTCTTTCCTAAGTCTTTCATTTCAAATTCGGCCTTTAACAAATCAACTATTTGGGTGATTTCTCCAGAGGTGCCGAGGATGTTCAAATCATCCACGTAAACTGCTATAATCACAAATCCACCGTTTGCAAACTTCTTTATAAAGATACACGGACTGATGGGATCATTTTTATATCTGGATTTAATCAAGTACTCGCTTAAACGACTGTACCACATGCGCCCACTCTGTTTCAGTCCGTATAGGGATTTGGTTAGCCTAATGCAGTGTTCTTCTTGAGAACTTTTCTTATCTTTGAGCTCAATACCCTCTGGCAATCTCATATAGATTTCATTATCCAGTGGACCATATAAGTATGCGGTGACAACATCCATTAACCGCAGATCTAACTTTTCTCTTATGGCCAAACTTATAAGAATCGGAATGTCGTTGCATCCACCACAGGGGAGTATGTCTCCTCATAATCGATTCCAGGTCTTTGAGAGAATCCTTGTGCCACAAGCCGTGCTTTGTGTCGAACAATCTCTCCTTGTTCGTTTCTCTTTCTTACAAAGACCCATTTATGTCCAACTGGTATTATATCACGAGGTGTCCGAATAATGGGACCAAAAACCTCTCTCTTCTTTAAAGAGTTTAACTCCACGTTTATGGCTTCTTTCCATTTAGCCCAATCAGATCGTTGAGTGCACTCATCTATTGACGTGGGTTCTAGATCCTCATTCATAATCTCAAGTGCTACGTTGCATGCAAATATATCATCGACGTCGATATCTTTTCTGTTCCATTGGATTCCGGACATAACATAATTTATTGAGATCTCATTGTTATCTGGAACTTCAGGACCATGAGGCTCGGCGTCCCGAGCATCATTTGGCGGCTCTTTAGGCTCATAAGTGTCCGGTCCATTAGTTATCTCCTCGGCCTGAATATCAGCACCTTTTCTTAATTTCCGAGGAGTCTTATCTTTGGAACCATTTGGTCTTCCACGCTTTACTCGCGGTTTAGACTCTGTAGCCACTTGCGGTCCACTTTGGACATCAATGCGTATTGGTGCGTTCACGGCTGGAACATACGACTTAGTAACTCTCTGCGGGTCAGCAAAGGAATCTGGCAATTGTATAGCTAGCTTTTGCATATGTATAATCTTTTGAACTTCCAAGTCACTTTCTTGGGTTTGAGGATCTTGCCAATTTATGGATGTTTGATTCCATGAGAGTTCTTTTGTCAGCCGTTTTCACTACCTACATTGGATAAACGGACTCATCGAAATGACAATCCGCGTATCTGGCCTTAAATAAATCACCGGTAGTTGGCTCAAGATACTTTATGATCGTGGGTGAATCATATCCAACGTATATCCCCATCCTCCTTTGAGGTCCCATCTTAGTTCTCTGTGGTGGAGCAATAGGCACATAGACTGAACATCCAAATGTCTTAAGATGGGATATGTTTGGCTCTTGACCCGTTAGTAATTGCATTGGGGAAAACCTGTGGTCACTAGATGGCCTGATACGGATTAGGTCTGCAGCGTGTAAGACAGCGTGTCCCCAGGCTGAAACTGGAAGCTTTGACCTCATGAGTAATGGTCTAGCAATCAGCTGGATTCGTTTGATGAGAGACTCGGCTAAGCCGTTCTGTGTATGTACATGTGCCACGGAGTGCTCAACACTTACCCCCATGGACACAGTAGTCATCAAACGCTCTGGACGTAAACTCTCCCGCGTTGTCCATACGGATGGACTTTAACGGAAAGTCTGGAAAGTGCGCTCTTAGGCGGATTATCTGGGCAAGGAGTCTTGCAAATGTCATATTCCGTGATGACAATAAGCATACATGTGACCATCGTGTAGATGCGTCAATGAGGACCATAAAATATCGGAATGTCCCACAAGGTGGGTGGATTGGTCCGCATATGTCTCCTTGAATCCTTTCCAGAAAGTTTATCTTTTCCTTAGTCACCTTTACTGGTGATGGTCTTACAATCAGTTTTCCTTGCGAACACGAGGCACAAGTGAGACTCATAGGGATCACTTTCCTTTCTTTCAAGGCGTGGCCATTCGTGTTGAGGATCAATTTCCGCATCATTCCCGACCCGGGATGTCCCAGACGGTCGTGCCATAGAGTGAACATATCCGTAAGGGCTTTGTTTACGGTGGCATTGGCCTCTATCATACTGAACTTAGTACAGTACACGCCCGTAGCTATAGCAGGTATGGTCTCGTGGACCTTCTTATGGCCGTTGGCGATTTTTGTTATTTGGAGAAATTCTTTCTTCCCTTCGCCCATTGTTTCCACATGATATCCATTCAACGAATGTCTTTAAAGCTCAATAAGTTACGATTTGAGTCTGGGGAAAACAATGCATCTGGAATTTCGAGATGTGTGCCCTTAGGCATTAGAACGGCGGCCTGGCCGTGGCCTTTTATAAGACTGGCCTATCCTGCTATAGTCTCTACGATTGCCTTTCTTAGTTTAAGTTCTATGAAGTATCTTTCATCTTTCAAGATCGTATGACTTGACCCACTATCCACAAGGAATACGTCCATACTTCATAAAACAAGAATCATGTCTTAAAGCCTTAAATATTTTATTAAATCATAGATAGAAATCCAAAGACATGAATCCAAAGCAAATCAAAACAAGAAAGCAACATGAAAGTATAAAATCGGAAATTATTTTTCTAGTCAACGTATGAACTGCCCTCACAGTCTGAGCATTCTTCCTCATTGCACGTTTGAGGTTCTGTCATCTCTTTACGCCTCTTTATGAAGTCATCAGCTTTACTGATAATTTCTTTTGTCCTTTGTGGACCAAGGAGGTAATATAGTAGATCATTATAGTTGGTGAAAGTTTCGGCCTTTCGTGATAACACTATCTGTCTCGGATGGAATGTAGATATAGTCTTATTTAAAAGATCTCTGTGTGTTATCACTTCGCCACATAGCATAAAGCCATGTACGATTCTCAGTAGAGTACAATTGTACTCATCCACGGATTCATAGTCCTGGAAGCTGAGTCTACTCCATCCATCCATGGAGGTCAGCCATAATTTCATTGAGAATCTTTCACCAAGCTTTGTCCAGAGGTCAACTGGATCTTTAGTATCTTCATACTGATCTCTTAGATCCTCAGTGAGATGACGGCGCATAATGTTTATGGCTCTTTGCTTTTGGCTTTCAAGTTCATTATTATCTTTGTAGATGCATCTTCCGAGTCCTCTGTCTTGTAGAGCAAGTCTAGTGCTCAATGACCATTCTATAAATTCGTCTCCTGAGAGATCTAGGACCGGGTATTCAAAGTTGTTAACTTTGGCCATTCTTTCATATGCATCAAAGTTGACGTCAACCATCTGAAAACGTTTAACGAATTTCAGTTAGGGGCTTTTAATAAATCCGGACCTTAGTGGTAATGGCCGGTTTATATATATATGCATATAGCATGTCCGATTTTAATACTTCATGGTTTCAATCAATTATGCAAATCAATTAATTAAATCATGCAACCGATTATGCTATTAGCAATATTAATCAATTTTCCTTTTTGCAAAATTAATCATAAGGCAATTCATTAAAGGGATAAACCAATAAAGGAAATTAAACAAAAGGGGAAAAGGATATACTTAACACTTTCCTTTTTACTAAAAGGAAGGGATTAAGGTTTTCCTATTTGGATTAGGATTAGGTTTAGGATCGATTTCAACCTAGCTTTTTCTCTAGGGTTTCACGATTTTAACTATGGCCAAAACAAGCATGCACAAATCGATTCTAACAACCTAACTCATACAATCTGATTTCAATCAATGATACATGCGATTTCTATGCTAGTCCAAATTCGATTTTAAGTGATTGATGCAAGCAAGTTCTCATGCGATTTTAAAGCAGGTAAATAAGCAAGCTAATGAACTAATTTAAACATGCAATCAAGATCACAAATCGATTCAGCAAACAAGCAAGGGTTTCATAAGCTTAAGTCCGATTTCAAGGTGGGTTTGAATATAAGATCAAACAAGTTTATCAAAACAACCGATTTTAAACTCATGATATAGCTTAGGTCAATGTTCGGTTTCAAGGTTTTAATAAGATCAAGCAAGTTCATGGGAGCAACCGATTTTAGGGTTCAAGTTCATTAATGTCCAATTCGGTTTTGCTTTGTTCTTAGTTTAGGGTTTTACCTTTTTCTTTCTTTTAGATTTGAATTGGAATGAACCGGGAGCTAATGACCTCGGAAAACACAAGCTGAAATCGGATCTCCTTGGTTTATTTGGTGGGTCGTCGTGCACTGTATGCGTGCGTGACAGCGCGTCCCATGTCGGATCGATAAGCGGTTTTCACCGGTAGATTCGTCTCGTCGAGGGCTTCGATTTGATATCTAGATCGCCTTCTGGTTCCTCACGGTTTGAAAGATATGACTCTTTAAAGTTTCGGCAGCTACTCAGGGTCTCTAGGGTTTTAGGGTTTAGGAGCTTTCGTGCTGATAACGTGTTGTGAACTAAATGTTCTGTGTGTATTATTATGAGGACCAAAGGTCTCTTTATATAGTGGTTACACCATGTAGAGAAAAGGTAATTATCCTTTTACTACTCATAACAAGAAAAGGAAATATTTCATAAACCTATTCCTTGTCTATAAAGGAAAACATCTAATTATACTAAGGACCGGTTATGTTAATAACCTCTATATGGATCGGTCTATATTGAGTCCATTAACCAAACGGTTCATAACACTTGCATTGTTTTTTACTACTTATTAGATTACTTTCGTGTCTTACCTTCTTTCAAACCAAAAACATATATTTTTTATTTAGCTTATTCAAAATTCATAGAATCACATAGCGTAACAATTTAGTCTACCTTCCTTTCACACGGCCAAAACTTTGTTGGTGTCCATATTCTCTGGCAATTCATGAAAATTCCTCTTCAGGCTCATGAGGAAGTTTTGCTATGCACTGTTCATTATCTTAAGGGATGTCTCAGACAAGGCATTCTTTTTTGTGTGACCTTCGCATCACAACGTAATGTGACTTCGATCAGGGTGCATTTCCATTGATACGTCACTTGATATATTACGATTTTGACTTACACTAACCTTAGTATCTAATTTAATTCTAGAGTCTTTTGAGTGTGTTTCAGGTTATTTTAGGTGGCTATGAAGCTTTTATAGAGTTTGGAGCATTTGAAGCCTTTGGAGCAGAGAGGAGCTTTAATTGAAGAAAAGAAGTCAAACCGCTCACAGAAGTACCAACTCCAACTTGCGAGCACATGCTCCCAAAACTCGGCTATCCTAGAGCACATGCTCGCACCTCTGGAGAAAAACAAGGAAAATCGTCCTGACTTAATTTTAAAGGCGAAAAAGAAGGAGCAGCCGCCGAAGAAAACCTGTTATATATACTCTCTAGCTTTTAGAATAAAAGTATCTTATCTTTACTTTTGCATTTTGAGTTTTAGGAGATCTCTACTTGTAAGATTTGAGAGAAGAATTCCTGCTACACTTTGAGAATAATTATGAACCCTGTTATCTTAGCTTTATTTTTAATGCATTCTTTTAATTCGATTTTCATGTGTTCTTCTTTCATGTCTGAGTAGATCCTCTAGTTAGGTTAAGGATTTCAAAGGAGTTCATGAGCTAATGGTTTAAACACAAATAGGGTTATCAATCGATTGTCTTCACCTCTTTTTAATCTTATTGTTTGATTCAAACTGGCCGCTTGATTCATGAATATAGGTTAGTTTAGTCAACGACAGTTGCTAGGTTGCTAGAAGAAACATTGGTGAGCAACTTGTTCATAGCCAACGGCAGTTGATATTAAGGCAAATTGTGAACAAATCGAACCTGATTATTAAAGCTTGTCTGCGATTTTAGGACCAAATGACAGTTTAGGATTCTAGGTTGCTAGACAAATTTATTGATGCCACGATAGTGTATTGATATTATCTTTATGTTTGAGTACTAGATTTATGCTAAAATCGCCCTGGATAGTTGTTTGATCATTGCTCTGAATTTCATGCGAAACTCATTGACCTAACGCTTGCTTTGTTAAGTTTATTTCATCGTTGTAATTTGTTTACTTGCTACCCAAACAATCTTTATTCTTCTTAGCTCTGTATCTAACTCATAAAACCATAGTGTAATACTTGGTCTTTGTGGGATTCGACCTATTAATACTACTTTGTTTGCTATACACTTGCAATAGAAAAATAGGATTTAAAACATATGTATCACTCTCAATGTATGCACTGTTCTGCTTGGTACATCTCTGATTTATTGGAAAAATAAAATAATAAGATACAATATCTGTCTTCTGCTGAAACAGAATGTAGTATGGTTTTGCATGTTGCTTTGTGCAAGTTTAAATGGATCAAGCAATTAATTTTCTCTTTCCACATTGAACTCGATAAACCAATGCAGCTGCTTTGTAATACAAATCAGCTATTCACATTGCAATCAATCTTGTGTTTTCATGAATGCACTAAGCATATTGATTCTGATTACCAAAGCATGTTCATGATGTCGTTTAAGACAAGCTGATCACTACCAAACATCTTTTAACAAAGAACAACCTGTTGATCTTACCAAAATTAAGCTAATCACTACATTTGCATATCTACTGTCCAGGTTGGAGTTTCAAGATTCTTTACTGCCGACTTAAAAAAATATATAAAGATAAAGAAATATAACATGTAAGATAAGGACATATAAAATATTAGGTGTAATATATCGTAGATATTCTAACATATTATGTTTACTAAGCATTTTTCACTCCCGCACACTTGCGGGTTATATTTGCATTTTTTTAAAAAATATTTGTCTTGTATTTTAAAATTTTTTTTAATTTTTTTTTTTGTTATCATTAATTTTTACTTATAACTAATTGTATAATTTTATTCTTTTGGTGATTATTTATTTTCATTTTTTTTATTTTTTATATAATTCTAATAATTTTAACTATTTTAAAATATTTTACTAATATTTTATTTTCAGTTGGTTCATTTATAATTTCCATACCTGTCAAATCCGTCGTGTTTACTTTCCATATCTAGAGTTGCTGTTTTTGCTAAATAGATTCCTTAGCGCTTTTTTAAAACTTTAACCAATCACTAATATAAGGTTAGTGTTGTCAACTGTTAGGGTAAAAAGCAACTGTTAGTGTCGTCGATTGTTAGGGTATCATTGTGGCAGCACTTCATTACATGGTTACTTTCTCAAACATACGAGTCAATATTGGCTTAATTCAGCATTTAAAAAACGATTATGAAACATCACGCAAGTAAAAATTAAATATTTAAAATTTAAAATTGATAATCCACTTATTTGTGATATTTAGATTTTTATTTTCTATCAAAATTAAATTATCCTAAAACTTTGTTTTATAATCCGTAATTGAGAAACCTGGAAATCAAAGAAACAAAGACAAATATAATTAAAAATAATAATCTATTTTGTAAATAAATTTTATAAAATATAATATTATTTAACACATGTCAAAATTTTTAAATATTTTTAGTATCCTAAGTTAATTATTAGCTTTAAAAACAATAATAAGATTTTCTTATTAATAATTTATTTTTTATTTATAAAAACTAATATGATAAAAAATATAATTTATTATATTTTTGATAGGTATTAAAAAATTTAAAATATTTTACTATCACATGACGTTATCATCTTAATTATTAACTCTGAAAATCAAGTTTATGTATTTATTTATTTACTTTCTTCTTTTTCTGTTCATTTTATTTATTTATTTATTTACTCTCTTCTTTTTCTGTTCTTAATGCAGAGATTTGATAAGGTTCTAAACTTTAAAAATAAAGAAAAAGAAAAAATAATGAGGTGACAGCTCCTTAGCATGAAATCGCTTCTCAGTGAAGAGGTTTTGCACAGGGTTCTGAAAAAACTCTAAAACTTTTCACTTATTTATTAATAAAAAATACTTAAAATAGCTAAACCAAGTATCTGCAATACTGATGCTCTAACAACCTAATCATCAAATTCATATTAAATATGGACCAACCAAAGTTGTCAGTCTACCAATATTTATACCTTCCTTATCCCTTTACACACCAAGAAATAGAAAAAAAAAAGAAGAGCTAGGCACATAGTTGAACAAATGAAGTCAGTAGTCTTCTTCGTCCTTCTGCTGCTTGCCATCACAACCTCAGGGAATATGCTAAATGGCTGGCAAAATCTCACCGGTGTTCATGAAGATGGTGGAGAGGAAGTAATTTGGGTCTCTCTTGCTTCTAATTCTTCTGAGGATAGTAATCCGCATATAGCCAATCGCGCCTTGGAACAACAACCGGTATGTAAATCTTCCGCCGATCAACAGTGCACCGCAGTGTATAATACGCAAAAGAGCAGTTGTACCGTTTACAGCCGATGCAAACGTCCTCCTCCTTAACCCTTGTAATAAATATGTTATGATTAGAACCAAATTATCGTGTTGTTCCTTCCAGATCTCTTTGATGTTGGTGAAGTAATATTTTATCAAATAAATGGTGATTGTATCTAGTTTGTGGACTTTATTTTACTAGAGCGATGAAAAATAATATATAGTTTGTGGACTTTATTGTTTTATCCTTTATGAAACCACATATGTTTATATATTAAATAATATATATTTATTTTTATAATTTTTATAATTTTCATAATTGAATATAAAATATAACTACAGATTATTGAGAGTCGAAATATGTAAATCCGTCCATTATGCTTTTGTCTTTCATTAGTCTAAGTTTGCTTTTTAATATGTTTAGATAATCGAAATGTAATTATCTGTTTTTAACCCGTATAGTAGTGGTTGAAGTTCATTTTAATTTTTCATAATCAAAATAATCTAATCCATTCTTTTAATGCATCTAGCAGGAATTTCAAATATTTTCATGTTTTGATAAAACAACGAACAAAAACCGCAAATCATAAAATATTAACCATAATCAGTTCTATCTTATGATCAAATAATATAAATATTAAATAATTCCTAAAATTATAACTTTCATCAAATTAAAATATTTATACTACTATTTATATCAACCTAATTTTCTAACAAAAAGTAAAATTTTTAAAACCATAATATTTCTATTCCTTACTCTTGTAATTTCTCATCATTTATTTTCGTTTCTAAAATTGGAATTATAATATGTATATATATATATATATATGAAAATTTTATATTTTATTATTTAGACGATGTGTTTATTTTATTTATTTTTAAGAAAATTAAAATGAGAAATAGATATAATGACTATTATAATATAAAATTATTTTAGAATTTAAAATAACTTTATAGTATAATAGATATAGCACACAATAGCATTCATTAAATAATTTTACCGTATCATTTAATCCGTGTAAACATCTAATATAATAAAGTAGACTTTTTCTCTCATTTGGGGGAAAATGCCATCTGTCCTCTTTTTGTTTTGTTTTTTTTTTCAACTCATATCATTAAGCCACTTGGTTACTATCATTTTTTCAAAAATCAAATATAATAAAGTAGACTTTTTCTCTCATTTGGGAGAAAATGCCACATGTCCTCTTTTTGTTTTGGTTTTTTTTCAACTCATATCATTAAGCCACTTGGTTACTATCATTTTTTCAAAAATTGGGCTTAGATCATAATACCGGAAATGATATCAGGATCCAATTATGCATTGTGAACGGATTTGGATTTTGACAATGATTTTAAATACTTACCTGCAACAACATATTCATGGTCGTTTCGCCGTCAATTTAGTCAATATACTTATAGATAAATCTCTAAAACTTTTACTCTTTTTTTACTAACGCAATCCACTAATTACACATCATGACAAAAAAAAATCACGATACGAATATACACCGACGATACCTTTTTGTGATAAATATTCGGTTGACCAAACATTTACAGCCTGAATGATTCTTTGATTAAAACAAAGTTCAATAAATTTTTATTAGATGAAAACTTAAATTTATATTTCAACAATTCTTTCATTAAAACAAAGTTCAAGAAATTTTTATTAGATGAAAACTTAAATATCTTTTTTTCTCCATTGGGGGAAAAATGCCACCTGTTTTTTCTAATAAGGCCAATGTTTGATTTATTTGTCTTGGGCCATATTGAATTGTTTCAAATTAAATTTGAGGGAGTTGGGTTTTACTTTTTTAGACCCTTTGATAACATTGTTATCTTTCTCTGTTACGGTTTGTGTTTTGTGCTCCGTGGGAGCTAAAGACCTTGAACGAATGTTACGACGTTACGGTCTTGAGCGCTACGGTTCTGTTTTGACTGTACCAGAAGCTACACTGTCTATGAAGGGAATGTCCTGAAATCATACTTGTATTTATTCTAGTAAAGTCGTGATGTTGAGATAAGACAATCATATGATATTGGACGGTTATAATGTTTTGCTAGAAGCCGCTTATAACTTATGAGTTATGAACTCGTTACCATCATCATATGATCCTATAGGGTCACACACATAAGCAAACTGGATAATATAAATTGGGTTTGATCATTAAAGTAATGATCATGATCAATGTATATAAGATATACGTTAGTATCGAGTTTCTGTGAGGGTGTCGATTGACATCAATGGTTAGTGTCGATCGACACCACTCAGGATCAGAAACCGGATTTTGATTTAATTTAAATCAAGCCGGTTCGGTCCATCGGTCAACTAGGTTTTCTCATGTCGCCTATATATAGGATATAGGGCACGACCTTGAGGAATATAGAAGTTCCTGGCCGTCACAGAAACGCAGAGAGAATCTCAAGGCGAACCGTTCGCAAGGCACTAGCATCCCTGTCATCCAGTTTGTGTGCGTGTGGACTTCTGTAGAGGCGCAGCACTTGAGGCGCTCCTAATCTCGAATACCTGATCATCTTCCGCTGCCTAATCTCCAGGTATCTTCGAGATCTATTGAGATTCAATTGACACATAATTCGTGGATTAGAATTTGCTCTAGGGTTGTTTTAATATGAGATTAAAACCTGTACAAATTCCTTCAGTGGTATCAGAGCCTAGTGTTTTTATTGAATCTGGAGCATGTAATTGAATCAGTTGAATTCAAATTGATATATATATATATATATATATATATATGATATATAGGATCGCATGCTAGATTATTATGTTCAAAATCGTTTTGTTGCATAAATCTTTCAATTTAGGGTTCGTGCGAAACTGGTGTCGATCGACACCATGTGTGTGTCGATCGACACCGATCGGGTTTTTGCGTGAAAACTTTAGGTTACGATCTTTTGATCGTCTTCCTCAAACCACTGGTGTCGACCGACACTAAGGTAGTGTCGATCGACACAGCTTGGTTTATCGCGACCGGTTCAATTGGATTGAACCAAATTATCGCGATTGGTTCAAGCGGTAAATTGGTTATCGCCCTTGATCCGATTCGGTTGGTGTCGACCGACACTAATGTAGTGTCGATTGACACCGGTCGGTTATTGCGATTGATTCGATCGATTTAATCGGGTAAATTGTTTATCGCGATTGAACCGGTTCGGAATATGTCGGTCAACACAAACCAGTTGTGTCGATCGACACTGATCTGGTGTCAATCGACATCTGTTCAGAATTCGCGTTATAAGCTTGTAATTAAAAGTGTAAAACAAGTTGAAGCATCTAGAATATATAAATGATATAAACTAGATTTAAGGTTCTATTCCTCAGAATAGTATTAAGCATCTGATGTCTTCCCAATCTTGTCAACTGTCAAGGCTCGTTTCATTGTGTGATGGGTCTGCCAAAGCAGGGTGTTCGCAAGTACACGAGTGAGGCAGGTTGTAATCGTTACTGCGACTTAAAAGATTGGTTTGTTTAACTGGGCTATCAAAATAGTTTTGGGCCCAGAGATATAGGATTGGATTTGATATAAGATATCAATCCGAGACCAAGAATTATATATAATATAATTAGCAAAGGGTTGCTTACCTAAATAGCTAAAGTTTGGGCGATGGGCCAAAGCTCACTCAAGTTTTAGTAAAATATGGATATTGGGTAATTATATTCAACTTGAGGAAAATTGTTTTGAATATAATGCGAGTTTTCTTAATTGTTAAGATTTCTCATTTCTTGAACATCGAAACTAAACTCTCGTTTTTGTGTTTCCAGCTATGTCTACCACCACTCACACAAACACATTCTCACTTCGATCCGTCCTTGAGAAGGACAAGTTAAATGGATCGAACTTCCTCGAATGGTATCGGAACTTGAGAATTGTTCTCAAGCAGGAGAGGGACTATGTCCTTGAGAAAGTTCTTCCTGAAAAACCAAAATCCAATGTCGCACATGCTGAAATGAATGCTTGGGAGAAAGATTCCAATGATGTGGTCGATGTGAGTTGTCTTATGCTGGCTACCATGAACTCGGACTTGCAAAAGCAATATGAGAACGTGGCGTCGCCAGTTGAGATGATCACTAGCCTGAAAGGGATGTTTCAGGAGCAGGCACAGACTGAGAGATACCAGACGGTTAAGTCTCTCATTGACTGCAAGCTACCAAAGGATGGTCCAGTTAGCCCACATGTCATCAAGATGATGGGTTATATTGATAACTTGGCAAAATGGAATTATCCCCTTAGCCAAGAGTTGGCTACGGACATCATTCTGCAGTCCTTTCCGTCAAGCTTTGATCAGTTTGTTATGAATTATAACATGAACAACATGACAAAGACTTTGACTGAACTGCATGGCATGCTCAAGACAGCTGATCCAAACATCAAGAAGGGCACCCCTAATGTACTTTTGGTACAAGGGGGTAAAAGGTTTAAGAAACCCGCTAAGAACAAGGGAAAGGCCAAGGCAGTCTCGATTGAGAATCAGGACAAGCCTGAGGCCTCTTCCAAGTCCAAGCGCGGCCCTAATGATGCTGATAAATGCCATTACTGCAATAATTCTGGGCATTGGAAGAGAAATTGCAAATAGTATCTGGGAGATCTAAAGAACTCAAAGAAGACGTTTGAGACGACTTCTCCAGGTATCTATGTTAGAGAAGTAAATGTTACTACTTCAGGTTCTAAATCTTGGGTATTGGATACCGACTGTGGCACTCATATTTGTACGGATATGCAGGGTCTAAGCAACAGTAGAACGCTGGAGAAGGGACAAGTGGATCTGCGCGTTGGGAATAGAGCAAGAGTTGCTGCATTAGCCGTAGGAACTTATCATTTGTCTCTGCCGTCAGGCTTGGTTTTGGAATTGTATAATTGCTACTATGTACCTGCTATAAGCAGAAACATCATTTCTATTTATATTTTGGATTTAGAAAATTTTCATTTTTCGATTAAAAACAAGTGTTGTTCTTTTGATCGTAATGAAATATTTTATGGTAGCGCTCCATTAGAGAATGGGCTTTATATTCTTAACCAATCTTTGCCTGTCTATAACATAAGTACAAAACGGTTAAGAACCAATGACTCGGACCCCACGTTTCTCTGGCATTGTCGTTTGGGCCATATCAATGAGAAAATGATTCAGAAGCTTCATAATGATGGGCTTTTAGACTCATTTGATTTTGAATCATTTGAGAAGTGTGAATCCTGCTTATTGGACAAAATGACAAAGACCCCTTTCAACAAATTTAATGAAAGGGCCGGTGACTTATTGGGCCTTATACATACTGATGTGTGCGGTCCAATGAGCATTAGTGCTAGAGGAAACTTTCAGTACTTCATCACGTTTACTGATGACTTCAGTAGATTTGGTTATGTCTATTTAATGAGACATAAGTCGGAATCCTTTGAAAAGTTTAAAGAGTTCCAGAATGAAGTACAGAACCAACTTGGCAAAAGTATCAAAGCTCTTCGATCAGATCGTGGAGGTGAGTACTTAAGTCAAGAGTTCAGTGATCATTTGAGTGATTGTGAAATTGTTTCACAGCTCACTCCTCCTGGAACACCTCAGTGGAATGGTGTGTCTGAAAGGAGGAATCAAACTTTATTAGATATGGTCCGATCCTTGATGAGTCAAGTAGATCTTCCATTATCCTTTTGGGGATACGCTCTAGAAACGTCTGCATTTACGCTGAACATAGTTCCATCAAAAGCAGTTGAAAAGACGTCATATGAGATGTGGACTGGAAAAGTTCCAAGTTTGTCTTTTCTTAAAATTTGGGGTTGTGAAGCTTATGTCAAGCGGTTGATATCTGATAAGCTTGCACCCAAATCTGATAAGTGCTACTTCGTTGGTTATCCTAAGGAAACCAAGGCTTACTACTTTTACAACCGATCTGAGAACAAAGTGTTTGTTGCTAAGAACTCCGTTTTTCTTGAGAGAGAATTTCTTTCCAAGAAGAACAGTGGGAGTAAAGTACAACTCGAAGAAATTCGAGAATCACAGGAGCCTGCTCAACCTGTCCAGGAAGAGCAACGGCTAAATCTACAAAGAGTTGTAGAGTCCGAGCCTGTGATGCCTGAAGTTCGCAGATCTGAAAGGATTCGTCACGAGCACGAGAGATATGGATTTCTTGTGACTAATTGTCATGATCTCTTGATCATTGACAGTGATGAACCTGCGACTTTCGAAGAAGCAATGATGGGCCCTGACTCCGAAAAGTGGCTTAAGGCCGCTGAATCCGAAATGGGTTCCATGTCACAAAACCAAGTATGGACTTAGAGTGATTTACCTGATGGTGTAAAAGCAATTGAGTGTAAATGGGTCTTCAAGAAGAAGATCGATGTGGATGGAAACGTTCAGATTTACAAAGCTAGGTTGGTGGGAAAAGGTTTCAAACAAGTTCATGGTGTAGACTATGATGAAACCTATTCCCCAGTCGCTATGCTTAAATCTATTCGGATTCTCCTAGCAACAGCCGCTCATCATGATTATGAGATTTGGCAACTCTGGAAGAGGATGTGTACATGACACAACCTCCAGGTTTCATTGATCCTAAAGCTGCTAGGAAAGTGTGCAAGCTTCATAAATCCATTTATGGATTGAAGCAAGCATCTCGGAGTTGGAACCTTCGCTTTGATGAAGCAGTTAAAAGGTTTAACTTCATCAAAAACGAAGAGGAACCTTGCGTTTACAAGAAGACTAGTGGGAGCGCAGTTGCATTTCTCGTATTGTATGTAGATGACATACTTCTCATCGACGACTATATTCCGTTGCTTCAGTCAGTAAAGGATTGGCTCGGAAGTTGTTTCTCGATGAAAGACATGGGCGAAGCTGTCTATATTCTTCGAATAAGAATCTATAGAGATAGATCAAAGAGGCTGATTGGACTGTGTCAGGATACTTATATTGATAAAGTCCTGCATAGGTTCAACATGCATGATTCCAAGAAGGGCTTGCTTCCGATGTCTCATGGCATTACTCTCAGCAAGAAGCAGTGTCCTTCGACAGCTACTGAGCGAGAGCGCATGAGTAGGATTCCTTTTGCTTCTGCGATAGGATCTATTATGTATGCCATGCTCTGTACTCATCCAGATGTTGCTTGTGCGTTAAGCATGACGAGTCGATTCCAATCAGATCCCGGTGAGAGTCACTAGACTGCCGTCAAGACAATCCTGAAGTATTTGAGAAATACTAAGGATGAGTTCTTAGTGTATGGAGGAAGTAATGAGCTTGTAGTGAGCGGTTATACGGACGCTAGTTTTCAGACAAATAAAGACGATTTCCGATCTCAATCTGGTTACGTCTTCTGTTTGAATGGAGGTGCAGTTAGTTGGAAGAGTTCCAAGCAGAGCACCGTGGTAGACTCAACGACCGAGGCTGAATACATCGCTGCTTCTGAAGCGGTAAAGGAGACTGTTTGGATTAGGAAGTTCATCATTGAACTTGGTGTGATTCCTAGCATTTCTGAGCCTGTGGCATTGTTTTGTGACAACAATGGAGCCATAGCTCAGGCAAAGGAGCCCAGATCACACCAGAAATCCAAACACATTGAGAGGAGATATCATCTGATTCGTGATATCATTGAGAGAGGTGATGTCAAGATCAGCAGAGTTCCAACAGACGAGAACGTCGGTGACCCTCTGACTAAGCCACTCCCACGACCGAAGCATGAGAGTCATGCAGCTGCTATATGCATTAGATTCCTTAAGCAGTAATCTTGTTTTTAGTGGGAGTTATCATATTTATGTTTTGATGTTCATGTTAACATACATTTGGTTATGTTTTATTTAATGAAATTGTTTCTGTATTATTTAATTGAGTTATTAAATAATAGTCCAAAAAGTAATTTATGGCATTCTTATAGATAATCAAATAAGTGATTTGATCATGAAACTCTATAATTGATAGATGACATAAGTTATTTGTGTCCATAGTCAAGGTTATTAAAGTTAGACATTAATAATCGCGCGAGACTAGTATGTGAAGTGACTGATGACTAAGTTTCATGGAGTCATTAATGGAAGTACTAAAATCAATCACATAGATATGTGCTAGAGAACACATGATCGGACCTGACCCGCTAATGAGAACTCTACAAGATTTTTATATGAGTGTCATAAGAGTTTCTCATTACGGCTATAGAGTATAGTCCTTAGACCTGAGTTCATCATGTTTTCTTACATATGAATTGGTATGTTTTGACTCTGTCAAACGTCAGCCGTAACTGGTGACTATAAAGGCATTGATTGGGCATATCATGAAGTGTGTATGGAACAGGGATGGAACAAGATGGAATTTGTCCCTCCCATATAACGGGAGATAAATATTTGTGGGCCTATCGAAGATTTGATACTGGAAATGCGTGGCCGCGCTCAAACGAGTTGAATGTCAATCGTTTGTCTTTCATCAGTATAAATCGGAGTTCGATAAACATGATTTGGTTGATTAAGGATGACACGAGTTCTTGCCTTATGCCAGATCGAGATATAGAGACAAAGGGATTGTCGGAATAGTTGATTCCGGTACAAGTGGAAGACTGAAGGGAATGTCCTGAAATCATACTTGTATTTACTCTAGTAAAGTCGTGATGTCGAGATAAGACAATCATATGATATTGGAAGGTTATAATGTTTTGCTAGAAGCCGCTTATAACTTATGAGTTATCAACTCATTACCATCATCATATGATCCGATAGGGTCACACACCTAAGTAAACTGGATAATATAAATTGGGTTTGATCATTAAAGTAATGATCATGATCAATGTATATAAGATATACATTAGTATCGAGTTTCTGTGAGGGTGTCGATCGACACAAATGGTTAGTGTCGATCGACACCACTCGGGATCAGAAACCGGATTTTGATTTAATTTAAATCAAGTCGGTTCGGTCCATCGGTCAACTAGGTTTTCTCATGTCGCCTATATATAGGATATAGGGCACGACCTTGAGGAATATAGAAGTTCCTGGCCGTCACAGAAACGCAGAGAGAATCCCGAGGTGAACCGTTTGCAAGGCACTAGCATCCCTGTCGTCCAGTTTGTGTGCTTGTGGACTTCTGTAGAGGCGCATCACTTGAGGCGCTCCTAGTCTCGAATACCTGATCATCTTCCGCTGCCTAATCTCCAGGTATCTTCGAGATCTATTGAGATTCAATTGACACATGATCCGTGGCTTAGAATTTGCTCTAGGGTTGTTTTAATATGAGATTAAAACCTGTACAAATTCCTTCAGTCTAGTATGTAGAGCCACTAATCTTAAAAATGTACAAGTTACAGTTATGAATTATGCAACGTGGCATAATTTTAAATCGTAACTTAATTACTTCATATATGACAATATAATGGAGTACTTAATAAATAAACTAACTTGAGGATTTTCAGCTTAATTCTCTCGCACTTTTGACAAAGAAAATACATACGATTTGTTCAACTTTTATTTGTAGTTTTTGACAGCCGTACAAATGAAACACCCAATATTCAAACACTTAAGTCGTCTCCACAATTGATATAAAAACACCACAAAAAATGAAATTCACTTCCAATAACTTTGACAACACCAAATTTAAAAACTGTTAACAAATAATCTAACAAGATTCAAAAAGGGGAGAAAAAGTAAATAATAGCAGCGTCAACCACTGTAACATACCACAAAATCGCCACAGCGAGAAACGCAAAAAATATCCACACAATACCAAATTAATTTTACATACCTCTAATTCACACATCATAAAATAAAATAAAAACGAGATGAACAATAACGTCGACGTCGAAGCTTTCACGGTCTAGACAATTCTCCACGACGAGCTTCGCCAACATCCGCTCCGCCAACCAGAAGGAAAAATATGATTTAGGAGTATGATAAGAATCAATGTCGAGAGAGAGAGAGAGAGAGAGAGAGAGAGAGAATAATACAGAGCCAATCGTCGAGATAGAATGTTTATCCTGAGCCCAAACGGTGTAATTGACATTGGGATTCCAGAATTTGTTATCTCCAACGGTCCATTTCTTTGCCGCCACTTCCGTCACCGGCACCGCAACAAGAACAGCCAGCACCACCGCCGCAACCACCAACGCAATTCTCGCCATCGATCACTCTCGCAAACACACAAAAAAAGGGTTACTGCTTTCTGACTCTCTTTAGTCTATCTCTCTAGAAACAGCAGACTTTGATGAATGGGTTTTTAATTAAATGAGTGAGTGTTTCCAAGACAAATCTTGACACAGAATTTCTCTTTTTCGGGGAAAAGATCTCTTTAGATCCGCAATTTCTTCGACTAACCTTCGAATTTTATTGCTAACTTTAACTAAAGCCTCGAGGTTAACGAGATAATGAAAAGGTACGCGTTATGTAAAAAAGGGAATATAGTTGCGTTATGTAATAAAGGGAATATAGTTTGTAATTGCTGGCATAATGTAGTGTGGTGATTATATATTTTTCTGTTTTGTCATATTTTCTTACCTTTTCTGGCGGGAATTTATTTCCATTTTCCTGTTGACGTCATCACATTGATTTAGCCAACATCATGTCCACACATGCTTCGCCAACATCCGCTCCGCCAACCAGAAGGAAAAATATGATTTTAATTGAGTCAGTTTAACCCACACAGAAAAACAATCCCCTATGACTCAAATAGTAGACCCAAAAAGAAAAGGAAATGAATGCGAAACAATCGGAGGGCAAAAAATATCCAATTTACCCATTAAATAAATGAAGAAAAAGAAAAAGAAAAATCTTCTTTTCCAAATAAAAACATAATAACAAGATTCGAAAACTCCAAAAAGAACACAACACCTCCTAAACAATCTCTAATTTACCATATCAACCCAAATTTTTTTTATCTAAACAACATCAACAACTCCTACACCAAACAAATGGCCCGCAGCTTCATAGCTACTCCTACTAATAGCTACTCCTACTAAATTCTCTCAGCTTTAAACTATGGCGAATAAAATTTAAATATATTAATGTAATGAAAAGGTAAATAATAAATACGAAAACCTGCCCGTTAGCACTGACAGAGCCTAATAAATTATATATTTGACTTTGTCTCATACCTTCTACTCTAATTTATTATTTATTTTATTTTTGAATCTTTCATTTAAGCTCACTTGAATTTTATTTGCTTTTGCCGGTATTTACACTCTCAAGTCCCAACCATCACCATTACCACTGGTAAAGGTTTCAAAGACAAAAACAAAAATTACAAAACAAGAGCAAGTTGGACGTTACGTGACAGTGACCGCCGTACTAAAATTATTGGCATCGAACAGCCCCACCGTAGAAAGTTTATCAGAAAAAGAAGAACATTTTCGATTGACCTGAAAAGTCAGTCAACGGTTGACCCGTAGACTAACTCACGAGCCACGAGTCGTCATTACCCATGGGCCATGGCTACGCTTCAATTATACACTCATCATCTCTTATCTTCGTCTCCGTCAAATAATTCTCATTATTTTTCAATTCCGATGACACGTCACGCTTTCATAATCCTGTCCGTTCTACTTTCCGCCGCCGTCATAGGAGAAGGCGCAACGCCGGTGGCGTACGATCCCGCCGATCTCTTTCTCTTCAACTGCGGCGCTAACTCCGACAACATCGACGACAGTGGCCGGACCTGGGCGGCGGAGAATCGGAAAATCCTGCCGTCGAATTCAGTCACCACGTCGTTCCCTTCTGTCGCCTCCTCCCAAGCGTCGGGGGTTCCTCAAGTGCCGTACATGACAGCTCGGATTTACCGATCTGACTTCACCTACAGTTTCCCGGTCTCTCCCGGCTGGAAATTCGTCCGGTTGTACTTTTACCCGACCCGTTACGGATCCGATATAGACGCCGTCAGTTCCTTCTTCTCCGTCACCGTCAACCGTTTCACTCTGTTAAACAACTTCAGCGCCGGTTTAACTGTAACCGCTTCCAAACCGGAATCAAAATCTTTAATCAAAGAATTTATCGTTCCGGTTCAGCAGACTTTGAATCTCACCTTCAAGCCTTCGTCTCCGAGTTCGCTTGCTTTCGTCAACGGAATCGAGATCGTCTCCATGCCTGATCGGTTTTACTCAAAGGGAGGATTTGACGACGTGATATTACCAGTCGGTAGCTCCGTTGAGTTCCCGATAGACAATTCGACTGCTTTCGAGACCGTTCACCGGTTAAACGTCGGCGGGCAAGACGTCAGCGATACGGGAATGTTCAGGCGGTGGCTTTCCGATGAGAATTTCCTACTCGGCGACAATTCAGGTAACACACCGGTGGTTCCGGATGTGAAGATTAACTACACAGAGAAAACTCCGGCGTACGTTGCGCCTGAAGATGTGTACAAGACGTATCGTACGATGGGGAACGTCAACGACGCTAAGCTCAACCTGAATTTCAACTTGACGTGGCTCTTCACAGTTGATGCCGAGTTCACCTACCTTGTTAGGCTTCATTTCTGTGAGACTCTACCAGAAGTGAACGGAATAAACCAACGTGTCTTCACCATCTTTATCCGGAATCAGATTGCAAAGCTTGAGATGGATGTGATTCAGTTGAGCGGTGGTTCTCGGATTCCGATGTATCTTGACTTCAGTGTGTTTGTGGGTTCTGAAAATGGGATGAGACCTGATCTACGACTTGACCTGCATCCTTTCAAGGACGTTGAGCCAAGGTATCTCGACGCTATTCTGAATGGTGTAGAGATCCTCAAGCTGAATGGTTCAGACGGTAATCTCGCTGGACCTAATCCAGATCCTCCTCAATCACCTCCTCCTACACGAAAGTCTGTAACCCCAGATAATGGAAAAGACAAAGGCAAATCACATGTTTTGGTATTAATACTTGGAATCGTTGGTTCTGTAATTGTGCTAGTAATGTTTGTTGTTGTTGCTGTCATCATGAAGAGGAAGAAGAAGAAGAAGAAGGAGAAGGAGTTTAGTGTAGATACCACGAGCAAGCCTACAGACTCGTGGACTACTCTTCCGCTTGTCACCGGGTCCTCGCATACCAGAACGGGCAGTTCTCTCCCGTCGGATCTCTGCCGTAGATTCTCTATCCATGAGATCAAATCCGCCACAAACAATTTCGAGGAAAAGCTAATCGTTGGCGTAGGTGGGTTTGGTCCGGTCTACAAAGGAAGAATCGACGGTGGAACAACGCTTGTGGCGGTCAAACGGTTAGAAGTTTCTTCGAACCAAGGCGCTAAAGAATTCGAAACAGAGCTCGAGATGCTCTCAATGCTCCGTCATAAACATCTTGTGTCTCTAATCGGATATTGCGACGATGAGAAAGAGATGATTCTTGTCTACGAGTATATGCCACATGGCACACTTAGAGACCATCTCTACAAGAGAAACAAGGCTTTTGATCCTCCTTTGTCGTGGAAACGGAGGTTAGAGATATGCATCGGAGCGGCTCGTGGACTACAGTATCTCCATACAGGCGCGAAGCAAATGATCATACACAGAGACATCAAAACAACAAACATACTTCTTGATGAGAACTACGTAGCTAAAGTCTCTGACTTTGGGTTATCAAAAGTGGGTCTTACTAGCTCATCTCAGACGCATGTCTCCACCGTCGTTAAAGGAACGTTTGGTTACTTGGACCCGGAGTACTATCGTCGTCAAATCTTGACGGAAAAATCTGACGTGTACTCCTTTGGAGTTGTTTTGTTCGAAGTTCTAAGCTGTAGACCGGTCAAACTCCAAAACGTTCCACGAGAAGAAGCAGACTTGATCAGATGCGTGAAGTCAAATTACAAAAAAGGAACCATTGATCAGATCGTTGACGCAGATCTAACGGCTGATATTACTCAAGTATCACTGGAGAAGTTCTGTGAGATTGCTGTGAGATGTGTTCAAGATCGTGGTATCGAACGGCCATCGATGAACGATGTCGTTTGGGGGCTTGAGTTTGCGCTTCAGCTTCACGAGACTGCTAAGAGTAAGAATGGCTTAGACTCTCTGGATCTGCCGACACGTAACGAGGTAAGTACGACGACTGAAGGAGAAGATGACTTGTTTAGTAGGACTACAGGACGCATGTCAAAATCTACGACGACCGATGAGAGGAGTGGATCGAGTTGGGGTGTATTTTCGGAGATCAAAGAACCCAAAGCACGTTAGATTGTTGAATTTTGTAATATGTACGTAATTATTGAATAAATCATTATATTACAGTTTCGTTATGAGTTATCGGAGTTATCCTATAACATATTTAACTAGTTATATAACCAAACGTAACTAAAATCACCAAAAATATAATAATAAACAAGCATAAATAAACCGAATTTAAAAAAGTTTATTTTGTACAGAGCCTAATAAAAGATACTCCATACAAAAGAAAATGAGTCAGCTAGTGTAAGAATGACTGAAACCGACCGTCATTAATAACACTCTTGGCAAGATATATACCAGCTGAAAATAACAACTTCAACATTGGACATTCACTTGAAAAAATAGTTCCACCAACATATAATATTGGTGTAGTTCAAAATTTAAAAACAAACAGAATTATTTTGGAGATTGAGATCATTTTGGGACAGAAAAAAATGAATGATGTTAAAGCAAATATTCAAGAGTTGTGATTAGTAAAGTGAAGTGGAAAAAATGAAAGAAATATAAGAATAAAGGAGCTTTAGTATTGATGATTTTAGGAATAATTGGGTGAGAGTCAATAATTTGACACCTAATTAGGTAAACGGCAAGATGATTTTGAAACTGAAACAAAATATATAATTAGCCACCACTTGAGTCTATATTGCCCTTACGCGCTTTCATTAAAAAAAAAAGTTTCATGTCTTTCTCTTTCATATGTCCCATTCATCTCTTTCCTTCATCTTTCTCTTTCATCTCTCTTCTATCCTTTTATCTTTCATCTCTTTCCAAAGATCTCAAAACTACCGTTGATTCATACATATGTGTATCTGAATTTCTTATGTCTGTTGTATCTAAGCAATCTGACACTGTATGAGGTAACTTTCATTCATTTGCATTTTGACTACAGTTTTGATGTTCATCTTACATCGTAGCCTCCATATTCAGAAACCCTTGGCGGTGGAGTAGCTCTGAATCCTCCGTGCAGCACCGTAACTCTCATACTCCAAGCCCGTGCGGTGATGGAGCTCTATAGCCGCCGTAGACTCCGTATCGCAGCATATGTATTACACATATATCTATTTTAATGTGTAATTTATATATATATATATATATATCGCAGCATATGTATTCATTTGTATAATATATCGGATATGTAGTTAATGAGGTTTTGTATTAATGAGAAACTGTATTCAAATATGTGGATATGAAGCGAAGTAGGTGGGCGTCAATATACACCGGACTTGCCGAGGTATACTGTATATTTGGATGTTAAAATTATATATTTCATGCTACATAAATGATTATGGACAACGAATTAGATTACACCGGATTTGACGAAATATGCTATATATTTGCATGCTATAATTGTATATAGCCTGCAATGTAAAATGATTATAGACAATGAAGACAACACCAGACTTGCTGAGGTATGCTATGTATTTGCATGTTATAATTATATATTTCATGCTACGTAAATGATTATGAACAATAACTAGATAACACCAGAATTGCCCACGTATGCTAAATATTTGCATGCTACAAAGAAAAAAGTGAGTCTTACTAATATACTTTGCATGTGATTCATATATATATAGTGGTATATATTATGCATTTGCAGAGAATATATTAATATTACATACATATTCATTGACGTGGGAATATATGTACGTGTTATCAAAATATATAACATGTATTTAATATAAACAACACGTAAACATATAGTTTTGCATTGGATACATATACATAAGGATGTATGTCATTTGTTTTGCATGGAAACAATTCATATTACGTTCATATTCATTAAAGTATGGAACATAAGTATCTGATATCAAAATATATAGCATGTGATTAATATAAACATGTAAAAAGTGTAGATGCACGGTAGAAACATGAATCTTAATAATATACTTTGCATCGATATATATATATATATATATATATATATATATATATTAGATCGATGATTTATGTTTGCATATAATATTTAAACGACATACTAGAACCACATTTTTTTTTCTTTACTCTGTTTCAGTAAGTTCATTAATTCCATATTGCTTTTAATTTTAGAAAATCTGCATTTATTATTCTTTTTATTCTTCATTCACATGTGAGTAATAATCACATCTTCCACTTCAATTAAGTATCCTTCTATGTCTTCCCCACGCGTACGTTCAGCAACACAAAAGAACATGCCACATCATTTTTTGGGTACCCTTATACCATTTTTGCAAACCATTTTTTCTCTTTGTTGTTCTCCTAATTTTGGTCTAAAATCTTGCCTTTCAGCAAATTGTCCCATGATTTTATATCATTTTTATTGAAAATTAAGATATATTTTTATAGACAAAATGAGTTGAAATGCAGTGTGTGCATAGAAGTGTTTGTCTCTTTCTTAGACTTTTTTCTTTATAGCTTAAAACTATGTTTATTATCTCTCATTTATTCTGCTGTATTCTGCATTTAGGAGCTTTAATTCTGGTAGGTTCAGTTGTTAGGAGTTAAAGTGCATTTTTTCATTTCGGATTAATCGTCGGCTCACTTTGGTACTGACACCTATTTGACTAAGGGTTCAACTGGTTCACCCGCAGCGGTTGCAGCTGCGGTTGCGGGAGTTTGCGGAAGCGAACGAATGCGGTTATTAGCTTTAATGAGTGTTTTGTACGACTGGTATAGCGGTTGAAAACTGTTGCGTTTGCGGGAGATTTTTGACTGGTTGATAGCGGGTGTAATAGCGGTTTGATATTAAAATAATAAAATACATAAATATATCGTTTATATAAAAATCAGAAATTATACATAAAAATATGTAAAATTAAAATTTAAAGACCAAAAAGTAAATCATGTCATAAATAGTTAAATAAATATTTTTAAGAGTTTACAACAATTTTCGGTATAAAAACATAATTGTATAGACGGATATATATTTAACTAATATGTATATATTATACATTATCAAAATGAAAAATAAAATATAAAGTTTAAAAAGGTTTGAATTTTTAAAAAAAATATATATAGTTATATATATAAATTTAGTTGATAAATGATATATATTAAGAATAAGAATTTAATATAAAAATTATTGATATGAGAAAATAAAAAAATTTCTTAACTTTTTCCAATTTTTATAATTTTGTTTTATTTTTATTAATTTTTAAGATAATTTATTTTATATTTTGAAAAGAAAAAAAATTGGAACCACCCACCACCGCCCGCAACCGCAAACGCTTGCTGAAGACAGCTTTTGGATTTTAGCGGTAGAAAGCGGTTTGAAGTAGAACAAAACAGTTTTTATGATTGTTACCAACTGCCACCAACCGCTATCACCCACTGCGTTTGCGTTTGCGGGTGATAGCGGGTGAACCAATCAAGACCAACCCTATTATTCAATCCATAGAGTCTAAAATCGCAACTTTACTTCGCTTTGTGCTTCTCCATCTCTGTAAATATTTTTCTTTATAAGTTTTTCCCACCAACACTTTAGTGGATCTTTTTTAAATGGAAGATATTTATTTTCCAAAAAATAGAGCTATTCTGATCACCGAATTTTAACGCTGCTCGCAAAATCTAAATTACGCATATTTTATATATTTTGACGGTTGTAGTTTCTGATACAACACTATTGTATGTTTACGGTGATGGAATTATTTTTTTAAGTGGGTGTTCAATTTTAAGTTGTTATTTTCAGCTGGTGTCTTGCCAAGAGTGTTATTAATGATGGTAGGTTTCAGTCATACACTTACACTGGTCTTTGGTGTCTATCGTTTATTAGGCTCTGTACAAAATACAACGTTTTCTTTAATTTTCTTTGATCGAATGTTTTCTTTATTTTTCCTCAATGAAAGCAATCCAGACAGTTTTTTTATATATATAAAAAAAGAAAATGTAATGCGAATCTACAATATGTTACAAAATGATGTCTTAAATACGGATAATGCTTGTATATTAGTTTTTTGGTGATTTTATGTATGTTCGGTTATGTAACTAGTTAAATATGTTATTGGACTACTACCTATAATTCATAATAAAACTGTAATATAATGTTTTATTCAACAATTAAGTACACATTACAAATTCATCAATCTACCATGCCTTGGGTTCTTTGATCTCCGAAAATACACCCCAACTCGATCCACTCCTCTCATCAGTACTCGTAGATTTCGACACGCGTCCTGTGGTCCTACTAAACAAGTCATCTTCTCCTTCAGTCGTCGTACCTACCTCGTTACGTGTCGGCAGATCCATTGGGTCCACGCCAGTCTTAGCAGTCTCGTGAAGCTGAAGCGCGAAGTCAAGCGCCCGAATTACGTCGTTCATTGATGGCCGTTCGATACCACGATCTTGAACACATCTCACAGCAATCTCACAGAACTTCTGCAGTGATACTTGAGTAATATCAGCTGTTAGATCTGCGTCAACGATCTGATCAACGGTTCCTTTTCTGTAATTTGACTTCACCCATCTGATCAAGTCTGCTTCTTCTGGCGGAAGACTTTGGAGTTTGACCGGTCTACAACATAGAACTTCGAGTAAAACAACTCCAAAGGAGTACACGTCAGATTTTTCCGTCAAGACTTGACGACGATATATAGTACTCGGGGTCCACGTAACCAGACGTTCCTTTAACGGCGGTCGAGACGTGCGTCTGAGATGCGGTAATAAGACCCACTTTTGATATCCCAAAGTCAGAGACTTTAGCTACGTAGTTCTCATCAAGAAGTATGTTTGTTGTTTTGATGTCTCTATGTATGATCATGTGCTTCGCGCCTGTATGGAGATACTGTAGTCCACGAGCCGCTCCGATGCATATCTCTAACCTCCGTTTCCACGACAAAGGAGGATCAAAAGCCTTGTTTCTCTTGTAAAGATGGTCTCTTAGTGTGCCATGTGGCATATACTCGTAGACAAGAATCATCTCTTTCTCATCGTCGCAATATCCGATTAGAGAAACGAGATGTTCATGACGGAGCATCTCGAGCATCTCGAGCTCTGTTTCGAATTCTTTATCGCCTTGTTTCGATGAAATTTCTAACCGTTTAACCGCCACAAGCCTTGTTCCACCGTCGATTCTTCCTTTGTAGACCGGACCAAACCCGCCTGCTCCGACGATTAGCTTTTTCTCGAAATTGTTTGTGGCGGATTTGATTTGGTGGATAGAGAATCTACGGCAGAGATCCGAGCCGGCCGATCTGGTATGCGAGGACCCACTAACAAGCGGAAGAGTAGTCCACGAGTCTGTAGGCTTGCTCGTCGTATGTACACTAAACTCCTCCTTCTTGTTCTTCTTCCTCTCCATGATGACGACAACAACAAACATTGCTAGCAAAATTGCAGAACCAACCATTCCAAGTGTTATTACCAAAACATGTGATTTGCCTTTGTCTTTTCGTATTTCCTGTGTCACAGAGTTTGGTGTAGAACTTGGTGGAGGATTTGGATTAGGTCCAGCGAGATTTCCCTCAGAGACATTAAGCTTGAGAATTTCTACACCATTCAGAATAGCTTCAAGATACTTTGGCTTAACGTCCTTGAAAGGATGCAAGTCAAGTCGTAGATCAGGTCTCGGCCCACTTTCAAAACCCACAAATACACTGAAGTCTAGATACATCGGAATCCGAGAACCACCGCTCAACTGAATCACATCCATCTCAAGCTTTGCAATCTGACTCCCGATGAAAATGGTGAAGACACGTTGGTCCGGTCCGTTCACTTCGGGTAGAGTCTCACAGAAATGAAGCCTAACAAGGTAGGTAAACCCGGCATCAACTGTGAAGAGCCACGTCAGATTGAAATTCTGATTGAGCGTAGGGTTAGGCCCCATCGTACGATAAGTCGTGTAGACATCTTCTGGCGCCACATACGCCGGAGTTTTCTCTGTGTAGTTTATCATCACATCCGGTCCCACCGGTATGATTCCTGAATTCTCACCGAGTAGGAAATTCTCATCGGAAAGCCACTGCCGGAACATTCCCGTGTCACTTACGCCATCGATCATTTTCCCGCCAATTTTCATCCGACAAACAGTCTCGAAAGCCGTCATGTTGTCTGTCTCGAAGTCGATGTCGTGACCAACATATGTTATTTTGTCGTCAAATCCTCCCTTTGAGTAAAACCGGTCAGGCATGGAGACAATCTCGACGCCGTTAACGAAAGCATAAGAGTTCGGAGATGGCGCGAAGGTGAGATTCAGCGTCGGGTGTCCACTCGAGACAGGGAGGATAAACTCTTTGATTAGGAACGCAACATTAGAAGCCTTTGCCGTCAACTCGGCGCTGAAGTTCTTCAAGAGAGTGAAACCGTTGACGGTGACGGAGAAGAAGATTACGGTGGCGTCGACAGAACCGTAACGGGTCGGGTAAAAGTATAACCGGAGGAATTTCCAACCCGGAGAGACTGGAAAACTGTAGGTGAAGTCATATCGGAAAATACGAGCTGTCATGTACGGAACTTGAGAAACTCCCGATTCTTGGAATGATGCATCTGACGAGAAGGACGCGTTTACTGAATTCGACGGCAGAATTTGACGTTGCTCCGCCGTCCAGTTACGGCCAGAGGCGGACCTACATAGGAGAAAGTGGGTTCAATTGCACCCAGTTAAATCTAGATAAATGACATTTTTCTATGTGAATATTATGTGGTGTAAAAGAATGATTTTGACCCCCCATAATCAGGATCGACATTCAAATCACGTCCATATTTATTGTATTTTTTTACTTTATATTTTTTGGTTGGGCCTTAACCCATAACTTCTAAATTTACTATGCAATTTATTCTAATTGATTCTTGTATTTTGTTTAATTTATAATGACAAAATAATTATTAAAAAAATCAATAATATTTATGAACCCAGTAAAAATGGTTCCTGGGTCCGCCCCGGGTTACGGCCACTGTTGTCCATCTTGTCGGAAGTGTCGCCGCAGTTGAAGAGATATACATCGGTGGGATCGTACGCTGCCGCAGCTCCTTCTCCAGCTACGGCGGCGGAAGTGAGAACTGAAAAGATTAAAAAAGTGTGAAAGATCATCGGGAATGTAAGAAAGTGAGAATTGTTGAATGACTGAGAATGACAGAGAAGAAGATAAAGGGATTGAGTGTATAATTGAAACCAAACCATGGGTTGTGAGCCGTGAGTGAGTCCATGGTTCACCCGTTGACTGACTTTTCAGGTCAAGCAATAGAAGAAGGTTTCGATGAAATTGCCTCCTGTGTCGTTTTTGTGTCCAACTTGTTCCTGTTTTTTTTTTTTCGTTTTGAAAGATACTCGTGAATGGGATAGTGGGGCATGAAAGATAAAAAAAAAAAAAAAACTAAAAATAATTATCAACCGAGAGCAAAACAAACTTTTTTTGTTTTTTTTTTGTCAACAAAGCAAAACAAACTTATTCATCTCTAAAAAGAAATGTTGAGGTATTGATTTGTCTATCATGTAAATACGAAAAACATATCAAGTCTACGAAAATCAGAATATAGAAATCAGCAAAAGTAATGCAAAAGGTTATAACGTGTGGTTATGATATTGAGTATATTAGAGCATCCTCAGCGGTGGGAGACTCAAAATTGATATCTCAGTTACTAAAAAATATTAATTTAATAGATTTTTATTAAACAATTAATTTTTAATGTTTAAACGGAAAAAAAGCCATTCAGAAGTTGACATGTGGTCTGGAGAGTATCTCACATATACTAGCAAAGCCTCATACTAGAAGCGTTTCTGCTTGCTTCTCTTTCTACTGCATGCTCTAAATGGGGGTGTATTGAACGGGTATTTAGGGTGATTTGAGTTTTAATAAGATTTTAGATTATTTTGATGGTTTTGGTGATTTAAAGAAGTTGTTATGATTTTGTATTAACACCCCCTACAATCCCACCTAAAACTATGAAATTTGGGTCTTTATATTTTAAACTAAGAAAGCCTCCTGAAATCCTCCAAAATCTCATGGAGATATTAAAATCCCAATCCTTAAAGCATTTTCAATAACAGTGATTTTGATATGATTTTAACAAATTCTTGTTTGAATAACAGAGAATTTTAAATGATCCTGAATTACTTTACGTAATCTCAGGTTCAATACACCAGATTTGAGAATACATTTTAAAATTCCTAGTTGAATAACAGGAGATTTTAAGACAATCTCAAAATCTCTTAAAATTCATAGTTCAATACACCCCCTAAGAGTATATGAGCATATACATAGATAGTCTCTAGAAGAGTTTCTCAAAATATAGTTAAATAATAAAAATTAATTTAAAACTAATACGAGTATCTCAAAATAACTGAAATGAGATATCCTGCAAAACTATTGGGTTGAGATTTTCAAATTTTGAGATACTCAATTATTATTATATTAATTTTTACCGATGTCATTGTTTTGGTAGATACAATGATGGAGATGTTCTTCAAACCAAATATTAGAACCTCAAACCATAAATAAATATTATTTATTATTTTATGTTTATCTTTTTTTTTGTTTTAGAATCTCTATTAGATAACTCCTAATAATCATGCTCTTATATTATATGTATAAATGGCGAGAGTATTCCTATCTATGCATCGCAAAAAGAGAAAAAAATACAATTGTCCAGATTCCTTGGTTTAGAATTTCTGGTTTGTATAGTAATAGAGAAGAAAAAAAATTGCGGTTATCCCCTACGGAAAAATAAACGAAATATTCCATATCCATAAAAAAATTGTATATATAATAATAATTCTTATAAACCCTAACGGAACAAAAATATTAAATTAATCATTAATCTTTCTAGATGATAATATAAAATATTCGTGTGAATATATGTTTCATCGAATAAATAAAGGAAAGAAAAAGTTAATCTTTTCATATCCAGGAAAGAAATAAAGAGATGTTCCAAATCTGTAAAATCTCTCCATATATAAAGGGATAATTTTTACAAACCCCTAACACAGGAAAATATAAAATTACTGTTCCTCGATGATGAGAGACGTAGAGGGAAAACCCGATAGAAAACGAAGATTGATTCGTGAGGGAAAAAGAGTTCAGCGAGTGGAAAACACAAATTTGACGTTAGTCCTGAAGATCGTTCAAGGATTCACAATTAATGAAAGAAACCTTAAGCAGCCTTACAACGGTCCTGGGTACTATAGAGTTATGGCATGGACAAACGCAGTAAAGGATACGGAACAAATGGGGTAAAGTCTTTTGGGAATTTCCATCGTTCAATCAAGAACTTGTGATTCCTTTAGATTCTCCTGCAGATCAATATCTTTACATTGAATTGCTTAGAGGATTTTCAAGGGAAGACCCTGGGACATCGAACGGTACTATTGTGATGGGTCGGGCGAAGATTCGTTTGCCTCCTCGGACCAGCCGTGGTGAGTTCACCTTTAAGGTCGACCTTGTCCGTTTAAACAGTGATCGATGTGTAGTGTGTAAGGGACTCATAGAATTGTCTATGAAAATTCATGAGTATGTGTTATTATGAATATTTTCTAATTAGGGTTTCCTCGGATGATGAGTTGGGTTTTATTTAACTTTTAATACTATCTTATTAGAGATTCTTTGGATAATGAACTGGGTTTGACTTTTTAACATATTTCTGGTTTTTGGTCTTTTTATTAAGAGTTCTTTATGTTGTGTTTATGCTTGATATGTGTTATCCATCCATTCTTCATTATATGTACAAGTAAATATTCTGAAGGTATATTAGGCCTTTTCAAGGAGTTTGCGGTAGTGTCAGGATTGAATATAAGCCTAGAAAAATCAACCTTATTCATGACCGATGTTTCTGCAACAAAGCAAGCATCTATCGTAGATCAATTCCCTTTTGATTCAGGTGTTCTCTCTGTGAGATATTTGGGACTTCCCCTGATGACAAAGAAGATGACAGTCAACGACTACACATCTCCATTAGAGAAAATCCATTCCCGGATCAGTTCTTGGACTGCTAGACACCTCTCTTTTACAGGCAGGCTACAGCACATTGGATCAGAAATTCATAACTTGACGAACTTATTGAGCTAACCGGGTTTCAGATGTATAGACTTTGGAATACAACTAACGATTCAGTTGCAAAATTTCTAGCTACTTATAACGATGACACCATAGAGACATGAAATGCTATAAACCGTAATGAGGAAGTTATTGATACTCTACGTCAACATGATATCATCAAGGGAAGATATAATTCTATGGAGACAGAATGGTGACAAATTCAAACCCAAATTCAATTGAAATAAAAGCATGGAAACTGATTTGTGGGACGCATCCGGTAAATGAATGGTACAGAGGCATATGGTTTTATAACTCCCATGCCTAAGTATTCTTTCATATCATGCCTAACTCCCAGCCTGTGTGTTTTGTCAAGCACCTATTGAAACTCGAAATCGTTTTCTCTTTGAAAATGTTTGGGCAGGTCTCAGCAAGAATCTGCTTGCCACCAACTATACAACACAATAGGAAAAATTTCTGGAACTACTAGGGGACACAACACAAGATAAGCTCCATATTTTCTTATTAAGGTTTGTGTTTCAAGCAACAGTTCATTCGATATGGCGAGAAAGAAACAATAGAAGACATGGTGAGGCTCCCACTTTCTCTCCACTCCTCATCAACCGCATAGACAAGCATGTGTGAGACAGACTACTCTCTATCCAAAGGAAGAAAGACGCAAGATAAGAAGGTGGCCTTGTTTCTTGGTTTGCCTCTCGTTAAGAACTTACCAAAGGAAGGAAGATGCAAAATATGGGGTCTTGTCATTAAGACTAATTAGTTTTTCATGATGGATTAGCCAATTTTTAAAGCAAGAAGCATTATTATTATAAACCTTCCTAAAGTTTGAGAATGATTATAAAAATGAAAATACATATTGATGATTTCAGAGTTTTCTTACAGGAGTTGATCGAGAATCACATTGTGTAGAATTGTCCGTCTCTTTCTTCGATCTCTCCTCCTCTTTTCATAGCTTGAGACCATATTTAATATCTCTTATTTACTTTACTACTCTACTGGATTATGCATTTATGAGCCTTAACTTCCGTAAATTCAGTCTTTACCAGTTCAGGAGTCTGTAGTCTTGCTCGTCGTAAGTACACTAAACTCAGTCTTCTTCTTATTCTTCACCTTTATGATGACAGCAACAACAACAAACATTGCTAGCACAATTCCAGAACCAACAATTCCAAGTGTTATTACCAAAACATGTGAAAGGATGTAAACAAGTATTTCATGTGTCACAGAGATTGGTGTAGAACTTGGTGGAGGATTTGGATTAGGTCCAGCGAGATTACCGTCAGAACCATTCAGCTTGAGAATCTCTACACCATTCAGAATAGCATCATAAAACATTGGCTTAACGTCCTTGAAAGGATGCAAGTCAAGTCGTAGATCAGGTCTCGGCCCACTTTCAAAACCCACAAATACACTGAAGTCTAGATAAACCGGAACCCGAGAACCACCGCTCAAATGAATCACATCCATCTCAAGCTTTGCAATCTGATTCCGGATGAAGATGGTGAAGACACGTTGGCCCGGTCCGTTCACTTCGGTTAGAGTCTCACAGAAATGAAGCCTAACAAGGTAGGTGAACCCGGCATCAACTGTGAAGAGCCACGTCAAGTTGAAATTCAGGTTGAGGTTAGGGTCGTTGACGTTCCCCATCGTACGATACGTCTTGTAGACATCTTCTGGCGCAACGTACGCCGGAGTCTTCTCTGTGTAGTTGATCATCACATCCGGTCCCACCGGTATGATTCCTGAATTCTCACCGAGTAGGAAATTCTCATCGGAAAGCCACTGCCGGAACATTCCCGTGTCACTTACGCCATCGATCATTTTCCCGCCAACGTTCATCCGATAAGCAGTCTCGAAAGCCGTCGTGTTGTCTATCTCGTAGTCGATGTCGCGACCGACGTATGTTGTTTTGTCGTCAAATCCTCCCTTTGAGTAAAACCGGTCAGGCATGGAGACGATCTCGATGCCGTTAACGAAAGCATAAGAGTTCGGAGACGGCATGAAGGTGAGATTCAGCGTCGGTTGTCCACTGAAGACAGGGACGATAAACTCTTTAATTAGGAACGCATCATTAGAAGCCTTTGCCGTCAACTCGGCGCTGAAGTTCTTCAAGAGAGTAAAACCGTTGACGGTGACGGAGAAGAAGATTACGGTGGCGTCGACAGAACCGTAACGGGTCGGGTAAAAGTATAACCGGAGGAATTTCCAACCCCGAGAGACTGGAAAACTGTAGGTGAAGTCATATCGGAAAACACGAGCTGTCATGTACGGAACCTGAGAAACTCCCGATTCTTGGAATGATGCAGCTGACGAGAAGGACGCGATTGCTGAATTCGGCGGCAGAGTTTTACGTTGCTCCGTCGTCCAGGTACGGCCACTGTTGTCCATCTTGCGGGAAGTGTCCCCGCAGTTGAAGAGATATGCATCGGTGGGATCGTACGGTGCCGCTGCTCCTTCTCCTGCTACGGCAGCGGAAGTGAGAACGGAAAAGATTAAAAAAGTGTGAAAGATCATCGGGAATAGAAGAAAGTGAGAATTGTTTGAATGATTGAGAATGACAGAGAAGAAGATAAAGAGAATGAGTGTATAATTGAAACCAAACTATGGGTTGTGAGCCGTGAGTGAGTCCACGGTACACCCGCTGACTGACTTTTCATAGAAGAAGGTTTCGATGAAATTTCCTCCTGTGTCGTTTTTGTGTCCAACTTGTTCATGTTTTGTTTGTCTTGAAGATAAAGCCAAAATCAGAATAAGTGCCTCTTGGTATGTTAACGAAAATCAAGTATGGTCCCAATAACTACATGTAAGGATGTTTTGTATGAAAGAACTGCCTTGTCTATTTGGTGATTTAAGATCCGTAGATTTCATTTTGAAGAGATACAATAACAAGTCTTCTATTTTTCTTCTATTGAAAGAAAATATTTTAATTTTCTTTTGTTAAAAAAAAATTTTAGTTCTCTATCTGTACATAAACATAGAATTTATTTTTGGTGCCGGATTTTTTGGAGTTATAAATATATATATAAGGATTTATAAATTATTTACTCAAACAATTAATAATACAACAGCCATAAGTGGATATTTCTACTCAATTTCGTTTTTTTATATAATTTTTTCGTTTTTTTTTTCTTATTTGATTCAAATAAATAATGCAAACAAGTGGTACAAGTGCTAAATGTTACTAAAAAAGTCTAGGAGATGAATAAAAGATGTTCCTTTTAAGTCTGATATTCCACGTTAAAATGGAAAGTTAAATTCTGGTCTATTGACGCAAATCCTTGAACATTCAACAGTACTACTGTGATGGGTCAGGGCGAAGATTGGATTGCCTTCTCGGACCAGCCATGGTGAGTTCACCTCTAAGGTCGACCTCATCCGTTTGAAGAGTGATCGATGTGTAGTGATTAGAAGACTTCTAGAATTGTCTATGAAACTTCGAGAGGCTTCATGAGTATGTGTTATTATGAAAATTATCTAATTAGGGTTTCCTCTGATAATGAATTGGGTTTTATTTAACTTTTAATACTATCTAATTAGGGGTTCTTCCGATAATGAGTTGGGTTTGACTTTGTAACATATTTCTCCTTTTGGTCTTTATTAAGAGTTCTTTATGTTGTGTTTCTGATTGATATGTGTTTATCAATCCATTCTTCGTTATAGGCATGACGTATGGTTTCTAATGGGTCTCGACTTATTGAGCTAAACGAGGATTCGAGGATGCATAGACGTAGGAATACAGCTAAATGATTAAGTTGCAAAAGTTCTAGCTACTCATAAACGACGACAACATAGACATGAAATTCTAAACCGTATTAAGTGATTGATACTCTACGTCAACTTGGTACTTATACTCATCAAGGGGAACGATATAATTATACGCATGCAGACAGAATGGTGATAAATTCAATTCAAAGGAAACATGGACACTGATTCGTGGGATGCATCTTGTGAATGAATGGTACAAAAGCATATGGTTTAAATACTCCACGCATAAGTATTCTTTCATATCATGGCTTCCGATAAACAATTGGTTATCAAGAGGAGAAAGAGTTGCGACTTGGAATGTGGGAGCTTTGGCGGCCTGTGTGTTTTGTTAAGCACTTGGAATATGGGCTCTTTTCATTAAGACTTATTATTTTTCATGATGGATTAGCCAATTTTCAAAGCAAGAATCATTCATCTTTATTTGATATGAAAAAATGAAAAAAATCTTAATAATATTTTTGATTATATAGGGGATAATTTTTACATACCTTCCTAAGGTTGAGAATGATTATAAAAATGAGAATACTGTGTTTTATATGACTGATGGAGATGAAGTTGACTATTTAACAACTAGAGGGAAAGCTGGATTTCTTGGGAGGAAGAGTAAGAAAGGAAAGTTAAGCCTCGAGTTTCTTTAATGTTAGATGAGTCTTGAAGTAGCTGATATGTTGGGATTTTTACCCTTTCTAACCCCTTTTATCTAATTATTTTCTAGAGTTTTTGAGTGTGTATTAGGAGTTTTAGGTAGCTTTGGAGCTGAAATTGGAGTTTGGAGCATTTGGAACCTTTGGAACAGAAAAGAATCAAATTTGAAGAAAAGAAGTAAAATCTTATGAAGAATCACCAACTCCAATCGATGAGCACATGCTCGCGGATTTCGGCCACCAAGTGAGCACCTGCTCGCCGCGGAAGTAAACAAAAAGAAGGGATTTACCCTAATGATTGCCGCCGACTTTTAAGAAGCCCAGCCTCCTTCCAGCCGCCTTTTACACCTAGTATAAATACTCTTCTTAGTCTTAGGTTTTAGGATCTTATCTTTATCTCTTTTCATCTACCTTTAGCTTTTGGAATTATTTTGTAAGGGAGAAGATCTCAAGCTACAATTTGGAGAAGATTTCTGAACCCTAGTACTCTCTTATTTTCAATATCGATTTCATGCTTTCTCTATATCATCTGTTTTATTTCTTTCATCTTTGATTATGTCTGAGTAGATCATTAGTTAGGTTAAGGTTTTTCAAAGGAATTCATGAGCTAGGGTTGAACACAAATAGGAATCAAATTCGGTAGTCTTCATCTAGGTGATTCGCATTGCTTGGACCGATTTGGCCATTCTGTTCATGATCTTAGGTTTATCTAGACAGCGAGAGTTGCTAGGTTGCTAGAAGAGATCTAGATGAGCAATTCATTCATTACCTGCGAGAGTAGATGTATTGGAGAATTGTGAACAAATCAAACTTATTCAATAATGCTTATCTGCGATTCTGATGCCAACGAGAGTTAGGATTTTTAGGTTGCTAGATAAAGTTGTTAGTATCACGAGAGTGGATTAATATTATCCTTGTGTTTTGAGTTCTAGACTTGTTCTTAATAAAAACCTGAATAGTTGTTTGACCTTACTCTGAATTTCCTGCGAATTGCCTTGACCTAACGCTTGCCTTAATATTGTTAAAACCGATTGCTTTAGTAACTTGCTAGTCACGATTTTATACAACCCTTATTTGAATCTCTTAGCTCTTGATTTTAGCTCATCAAACCATAGTGTGAACTTGGTCTTCGTGGGATCGACCCCTAAGTACTACTCTGATTTGCTGTGCACTTGCAGTAGGAAATAGGGTTTAAAACTCGTACATCAAGTTTTTGGCGCCGTTGCCGGGGACCAAAATTTTCACCTTTGGTTTACGGCTGAGTCATTAGACTAAGAACTACACTAAACTCGTTTTTCTCTTTTTCTTTTCTTTGTGTTTCAGGTGCATGACCAGGAGCACAAGGAGCAAGAATACCGAGAACCTTGTGAACTTGACAAACGACGAGCTAGCAAGCAGAGAACGAGAGAACAGGCAGAGACGAAACACACCTGTTCCGGATCTAGAAACAACTGATACCGCCTCTACAGAGATGGGCGATCAAATCGACATGGCAGCTCAGCTGCGAACTCTTCAGGCAACCATGGAGCAGCTGCGCTTGCAGCAAGAGCGGCAGCTCGTTCAACAACCGGCGTTCGGAGACAAAGACGCAGCACATGCTTATTACCAAGATCGGTCTGCTATCGTCACTCCGACTATCCAGAGGCAAGACTATGAGATCAAGCCACAGATGATTGCACTCGTGAAGCAGCATTTCTTCCATGGTTTTCCTGCCGAAATTCCGATGGATCACATCGAGAACTTCGAGGAAATTTGTAGCACAACCGGCTCTAATGGTGTGACTCCAGATTTCCTGAAGTGCAAGCTTTTTCCATTTTCTCTTGCGGGAAAAGCTTCACGGTGGTTGAAGTCTCTACCACCAGGCTCTCTAGCGACATGGGCAGATGCAAGATCGGCCTTCTTGGACAAGTTTTACACGAAGTCAAAGACCGCAGCCTTAAGGAGCAAGATATCCACGTTTGAGCAGCTTCCCGGAGAGACCTTTAATGAAGCGTGGGAACGCTTTAAGGAGTACAAGCGTGAGTGCCCTCACCATGGTTTCAGCGATGAGCAGCTGCTCAGTACTTTCTATGATGGAGTAGAATGGGACTACAGAAACGCCCTCAATGCCGCCAGCAATGGAGATTTCTACACCAAATCAAAGGAAGGAGCTCTGGAGCTAATTGAGAACCTCGCAGCAAGCTCCAGCAACAAGTCTCCGAAGTATGACAGAAAAAAGGTCAATAGCGTGGAGTCAAAGAAGATAGATGAGCTCACAGCCAAGGTTAACCTACTGCTTAAGGGAAACCAAAAGTCGGTCCACTTCGTAGATGAGCATGGAGAAGAGCCCATCGCCCAGGTTTTTGGAGAGGAAACAAGTGATGATCAGTTGGAGGTCAACTACGTGAGTGGACAAAGTTTTGGGCAAAACCGTGGCTTCAACAACCAAGGTTTCAACACTCACCCGAATTTGTCCTACAGAAGCAACAATGTGGAGAACCCTCAGGATCAAGTCTACCCTAAGCAAGGAACTCAACCTCAGACGGGATTTCAGAGAGGCTACTCCAACAACTACCAGAGCCAGAACCGGCCATTCATCCCTAACCAGAACCGATTTCAAGGAGGAAATCAACCTAGGCAGCCATACAACAATCCGCAACCCCAGTTTCAGAACCCACAGCCTCAGCAATTTCAGAATCCGCGGCCTCCTTCTCCAGCATCCGGATCTCAAGATGAGCTGAAAAACATGATGCAACAACTCCTAGCCGGACAACAGAAAGCCGCAGCTGAGATTAATGCTAAGGTTGACACCATGTACGTGGATCTCAATGGGAAGTACGAAGCTGTGTGGACGCATATGAAGCAACTGGATGTTCAGATTGCTCAGACTGCAGAATCCATAAAAAGGACACCAGGAACTCTGCCTGGAAAAGTTGAGGCGCCTAGGAAGGAGTTTGTCAACGCCATTGAGCTGAGAAGCGGAAAGACACTCCAGGATAGATCACCCTCACGATCGGACAAAGGCAAAGTAGGAGAAGCCAACTATGAGCACCTTCTCGGATCGGGTAAAGGCACATACGAAACCGGTGAAACAAGTAACCACTCGACGCAAGCTGAATCAACACCTTCACCATTCGACATTTTAGAGGATGATTCAACTGAGCACCCTGGTGGCTCAACCGAGCACGTGCTCGGTCAGACCACACTACTTACCTCTAAAACCGCGGCGATTCCAGAAAGGGTGTACAAGCCTAAGGTTCCTTACCCTGTGCCACCCAAGAAGTCTCGCAAGGACTTGGAAGATGCTAAGTGTAGAGAGATGCTTAAGGATCTCACTGTCAAGCTACCTCTCGCTGATGCAGTTCAGATGATACCGGCTCTCAAACGATACATGAAGACTCTTGTCTCTGGAAAAATCGTGGAGGAAGAGAAGGTGATGACGGTTTCAAAGGAGTGCAGCGCCGTTCTTCAGAACAAAGTCGTCAAGAAGAGAGGCGATCCTGGGCGATTTGTTTTATCAGTCACGATTGGCCCAATGACTTTCTCATGCTCTCTATGCGATCTTGGTTCCAGCGTGAATCTCATGCCTTACTCGGTTGCCAAGCGTTTGGGATTCACCAAGTTCAAACCTTCGCGCATCTCCTTGGTTTTTGCTGATAGATCAACCAAGCTTCCTAAAGGAGTTCTGGAGGATATATACGTACGGATAGGAGACACACTGATTCCGGCCGATTTTGTAGTTCTGGAACTTGACGAGGAGCCGAAGGATCCTCTGATTTTAGGTCGTCCTTTCCTATGCACAGCTGGTGCGATTATAGACGTCCAGAATGGAGTTATCGATCTCCAGCTGGGAGACATGGTTATGACGTTTGAGATGGATAAGCTGCTGAAGAAGCCCATGTTAGATGGACAGACTTTTGTTGTGGAAGGAGTAGACGACGTCTACGAGGAGGCAGCTGAAGAGATTCTCTGCCCGGATCCTCTCGAAACCGCCCTCACCTTGGCTGAAAGGGAACACGGTTTCATGAATGAAGAAGCTGACAGCCACGCCAAGATGCTAGATTCGAGCCGCAGAATGGAACAGATGGTGGCCTACATGAGTCTTGACGATCCAGAGAAACCGTTAGCAACCGCTGGAGCACCTGCGCAGATTCCGCGAGCACCTGCTCCACCTCTAGATCCGATTGACAGCCCCTGGAGCGAGTTGAAAGCTCCTAAACTGGAACTTAAAACTCTTCCAGCTGGGCTCAGGTACGCATTTCTGGGAACAAACTCTACCTATCCTGTGATTATAAATGCTGACCTGAACAATGTAGAAGTAGCCTTACTCTTATGTGAACTCAGGAAGTATAGAAAGGCTATAGGCTACTCGCTTGCTGACATTCCTGGTATCTCACCTGATCTTTGCATGCATAGGATACATCTAAAAGATGAATCGATGAGTTCTATAGAACATCAGAGGAGGTTAAACCCAAACCTAAAAGATGTTGTTAAGAAAGAGATAATGAAACTTCTAGAAGCAGGGGTAATTTATGCCATATCTGATAGTACTTGGGTTAGTCCTGTTCATGTAGTCCCTAAGAAGGGGGGAATCACTGTCATTAAAAACGATAGAGATGAGCTAATACCAACTAGGACTGTAACCGGACATAGGATGTGCATAGACTACCGTAAGCTGAATGCTGCAACTCGCAAAGACCACTTTCCTCTCCCTTTTATTGATCAGATGCTTGAGAGACTTGCTAACCATCCATACTACTGTTTTTTAGATGGTTACTCAGGTTTCTTTCAAATACCCATTCACCCAGACGATCAGGAGAAGACGACGTTTACATGTCCCTACGGCACGTTCGCTTACCGGCGCATGCCGTTTGGATTGTGTAACGCCCCAGCTACCTTCCAACGATGCATGATGTCCATCTTCACGGACCTGATTGAAGACATTATGGAGGTGTTCATGGACGATTTCTCGGTGTACGGGAACTCTTTCTCTGATTGTTTGTCCAATCTGTGCAGGGTACTCAAATGATGCGAGGAGAAACATCTGGTTCTTAATTGGGAGAAGTGCCATTTTATGGTCAGGAATGGGATTGTGCTCGGACATCGGATTTCAGAGGATGGGATCGAAGTAGACAAAGCCAAGATCGAAGTCATGATGAACTTGCAACCGCCAACATCAGTTAAAGGGATCCGCAGTTTCCTAGGTCATGCCGGTTTCTACAGACGCTTCATCAAAGACTTCTCAAAAATCGCCAGGCCTCTTACACGCCTACTCTGCAAGGAAGTGAAGTTTGAATTCGATGATGCATGCCTCGAAGCCTTCCATACGATCAAGGGAGCTCTCATCAGCGCACCCATTGTGCAACCACCAGACTGGAGCCTTCCTTTTGAGGTGATGACTGACGCTAGTGATTACGCTGTTGGAGCAGTTCTCGGACAGAGGAAAGACAAGAAGCTTCACGTTATCTACTATGCTAGCCGCACCTTAGATGACGCACAATGCAAGTATGCCACAACCGAGAAGGAGCTTCTAGCGGTTGTCTTTGCTTTTGAGAAGTTCTGATCCTATCTTGTTGGATCTAAGGTCATCGTGCACACTGATCACGCGGCTCTCAAGTATTTACTGACCAAGAAGGATGCAAAGCCGCGTCTGCTCAGATGGATTCTTCTCCTACAGGAATTCGATCTCGAAATCAAGGACAAGAAGGGGATAGACAATGGAGTTGCCGACCATTTGTCTAGGATGAGGATTGATGTAGAAACGCCTCTTGATGACAGTCTCCCGGAGGAACAGATTTATTCCATCGGCGTTTTCCATATCAAGGAAGCACATGCTCCCACCCAGCGAGCACCTGCTCAAAGAGAACTCTGCGCACAGGCTACACACACCGAGCGCTCTTCTACGCCTTGGTTTGCAGAGATAGCCAACTACCTAGCTGCTGATCAAGAACCGCGGAACTTCGCAGGGTACAGGAGGAAGAAATTCCTCAAGGACATCCGCCACTACTTCTGGGATGAGCCTTACCTGTACAAGCGCTGTCCAGATGGAGTTTTCCGAAGATGCGTGACTGAAGAAGAGATTCCGGACATATTATTTCACTGCCATGGTTCTTCGTACGCAGGTCATTTCGCCACTTTCAAGACGGTCTCCAAGGCGCTACAAGCAGGATACTGGTGGCCGACTATGTTCAGGGACGCACAGAGATTTGTCTCACGGTGTGATTCATGCCAGCGACAGGGGAACATTAGTAGGCACAATGAGATGCCACAGAACTTCATTCTCGAGGTTGAGGTATTCGATGTCTGGGGAATCGACTTTATGGGCCCGTTTCCTTCCTCTTTTGGGAACGAGTACATACTCGTCGCGGTGGACTATGTGTCCAAATCGGTTGAGGCTATTGCAAGCCCCACTAACGACGCACGGGTCGTGATTAAGATGTTCAAATCTATCATCTTCCCCAGGTTTGGAGTTCCGCGAGTGGTCATCAGCGATGGAGGCTCTCACTTCATCAACAAGATCTTCGAGTCACTTCTGCGCAAGAACGGTGTTAAGCACAAAGTCGCCACTCCCTATCATCCGCAAACGAGTGGGCAGGTCGAGGTTTCCAATCGTGAAATCAAGAGCATCCTGCAGAAAACCGTGAGCACGACTCGTAAGGATTGGGCTTCTAAGTTGGACGATGCTTTATGGGCATACCGGACTGCTTACAAAACGCCATTAGGAACCACGCCCTTCAACCTTGTCTATGGAAAAGCTTGCCATCTTCCCGTTGAACTGGAATTCAAAGCCGCCTGGGCAGTCAAGTTTCTTAACTATGACATTAAGCCGGCTTCAGAGAGACGAATGATGCAGCTGCATGAGCTTCAGGAGATTAGGCATCTCGCCTACGAGAACTCCAAAATATACAAGGAGCGGACTAAGGCATATCACGACAAGCGCATCCTAGCTCGCAATTTCGCCCCAAACGATCAAGTTCTGCTCTTCAATTCTTGGTTGAAGCTCTTTCCTGGGAAGCTGCGCTCGAGGTGGTCTGGACCATTCACCATCAAAGATGTCCGGCCATACGGAGCAGTTGTTCTGATTAACAACAAAGGAGAAGAGTTCGTGGTTAACGGGCAGCGATTGAAGCCCTACCTGGCCGACACACAACTCGAGGAAGGGGAAGACTTTCCCCTGACCGAACCTCCACAAGCCTGATCAGCTCACCAAGTCAAGCTAACGACTTAAACCAAGCGCTGAGTGGGAGGCAACCCACTAGTAAGTGTAATTATTTCTTTTTATTTTCCCTTTGCTATTGATTTTTGGTTTTGTTTTTCTTTGTTTCAGATATAAAAAAAAATAAAAAATTTGGAAAAATCGGCGATTCTATACGAGCACCTGCTCGATCTGCGGAGACTTCCGAGCACCTGCTCGTTCCAGATAAGTCCTCCGCAATTTCAAAACGGATTTTCATCCCGCGTTTTTCCAAAACAAAAAAAAAAAAATCTCCTTTTTCCTAATTTTCATTTTTCCTTCTTTTCCTCTTTTTCTTCTCCCTCCCCGATTTCTTCTCCTCCCTCTCTCTCTCGCCGATATCGAACCCCACAAACCCCCAAACACAGATTTTTCAAACCTTAGCCGATTTTCGAAATTTTTGGGTCTAATCTGTGCGTCTTCTCGCCCTCATCTCGAATCTCTACTCGCTTTTGTCTCACGCACAAGGTACGTCTTCAAAACTCAATTTTTCTGTCCGCCTTGGTTAAGGGAAGTTTCGATATCTCTTTCTCCTGTGTGTAGTCCGAGCTAGAATCATCATTATCTCGTTCCATTGATGTACTTTCACCTGTTTTGCTTGATAATTCGGACTCTATACCTCACATGCAATTTCACAAAGCTTGGTTAGGCCATTAATGGCGGATTTGATATTGTAGATGCCTTATGCTTTGTGATCTGTTTTATCGGTTTACGAGTGCAGTATTATCACTTGAATTCGAGTTTGGGTTGCTAAAAACATGGGTTGATTGATTGATGGTTTTCCTTGGGCGATTTGCGATTTTCCTTCCTTTAAGCTCATGCTCGTTGATTTTCGCTATGCGCAGGTACTAATGGCTCCAAAACAAAGTCGAAAAGGCAAGGGATCAGTCCCCTCACCATGGCTTTACCCGTGGCCTCGTCCAGAGAACATGCCGTTCGCCTAGCCGGACGACAATTTGCCTCTTCAATCCGACGAAGTGTGGGATCAACGGGATGCATCCTACTACAATCAGATGCTGAAACTCACTATTGCACCGATGCGTTTTGTTTGCCGCGAGACATTGGAGATGCTTGGATTGCACGACACCGTGTCCAGAATACTCTCCAACGCCCACTGCCTTGCTTTCTCTTTTGAAGAATCGATCCTTTATCCGGAACTAGTCCGTCAGTGTCTCGCTTCCGCGCGGATCATTCACCAGGATCCCGAGAACCGGACTCTAGCTGGCGCCACATTCATGTTCAAAGCTGGCGGTCGAAGATTCGACATCCCCATGGTGAACTTCACCACTATGTACGGGTTCAAGCACGAAGTGGAGCGCCTCGACTTCCCCACGCGGTTCAAGGAAGTAAAGACTTTTTGGGAGACAATCGGTCGTGGCACATACTATTCCAACTCCGCCGCTCAGTCCAGCATCCGACATCCGGCTCTCCGCATCTGCGCCCGGATCTTCAGCAACATGGTGCTCAACCGCCCATCCGGAAACAAGGTACACACGGAAGAGATGATCCTGCTGTATCTTGGTTGCAGTGACGTTATTGTTGGCCCTCATGGAGTTAACTCCCTTCTGCTCGGCGCACCACCACCGGAGTCTTATCGCTCCAACCTCGGCATGCACTTCGCCGAGCTGATATGCAGCATCAAGGACCGCAAGACGAAGCAAACAGAGCGGATTGGCAGCCTTCTGACTGGACTCTTCGAGATCGCTCACGTCCAACTCTGCTACTTCAGTTACGAGGAGCAGGGCGAGCGTATGGACATTAGGCATCTGCTCCACTCTCGCATTCTCTCTCCCTGCAGATCAGATCAGCATCTCTATCAGTACACAGGTATCAACGGGCTACCGCAGCACATCTACCTCCCGGACCCAGCAAAGACACAGCTTTGCTCTATCGAGGATTTACGCTTCATACATAAGGTCCTTCTCTTGGACGATTTCACGCGACGCTCCCTCTCAGACCAGGACTTTGCCAGCTCTTCTCACGGCCCTATGCCTCACCTGGAGGACGATTTCATCCACAGCACCCCGCAGTCTCGTCGCCCCTCTACATCAGATGCCACCGACGAGTACGATCTTCCTCCCATCTCCGACGAGGCAGATACCGCCGAGTACAGGCGCTGGATGGTGGCTTCACAAAGGAAGAACAACAGCCTCATGCAGCGGATCTTAGAGCGCCTTTCCAGTGGCTGTTGCCACCATTCTGCAGCTGCTGCGACGAGCCCTTCTGAGCGCCATCCGAGACGCCACAGACGTACCGGCAGAGCCAGGAGCGAGAGCCCAGAGGACCCACCTGTCGATTGACGCACCGTACCCATCTCTATCTCTTTATCTTTTCCGTTTTCCTCTATGCTTTCTTTGTTTTCCTTGTTTTCTTTTGCTTGCTCCTCTAGCTTATTTTCACACCGGGACGGTGTGAAGTAAGTCTGGGGGAGGTTATTATCGAGTCTGCACTTTGTTTCTTGTTATTTTCTTTATTTTGAGTCAGTCTGTTATAAGGGTCAAATCACAACTTCTGGAGATTATGACCAAAATCTATGATGAGTTCTAACCATTTGTGAGTATGACCTGCCTTCTAGTGAACATTGCTGCAGAATTTAGAATACAGAGACGAGCCGACACCTTCTCACATTCGGATCCTTCCTCAGGCCAGAAAACTTCAATCCCTTTAAGGTTTATCGGATAGGCTTTAGACTCTATTTTATATGGACATAATATGGACTTTAATTCTTCTTGTTATTGGCACTAGGATTAGAAAACGTGTTACATCATATATTCAGGACTTCTTATCCCTTTTGCCACTCTTGCTGATCCTGAATAGCTAGCTTTTAGTTAGTACCTCGCCCTGACCCTAACCATCTATTTATACCACATGCACTTGTATTTTTTATTTCTCATCTATGCAGATATGTGCAAAAAGGTCGGGGAGAAAAGGACTGACGCAGCTTCTGATTCACTCTCGCTGAAGAAGATGTCAGGAGAAAGCTAGAAACGTTCACGAGCACATGCTCGCTATACTCGCTGATTTAGAGCACCTGCTCAGCGGTGTCCAGAAAAGAAACAAGCCTAAAAACGTCCTGCTTGGGTATGGAGACGAAAAAGGATCATTTTAGCCAAAGGACACATGCACAAGTAAAGCCCCCCTATCCATAAGGTAACTCTTCTAAAAAAAAAAAAAAAAAAAGAGAGAAAAACCGAGCTAGTAGCTCAAGGATATGGGGTGGCGAGTTAGTAACTCAAAATATGTGTCCCGAAGCATGAGTAAATCGCAAGAAGGCAAGGAAAGGAAAAGAGGAATGAAGATAAAATCGATTTAAGGAGGAGAGTGAATTAGAGGTTGTGGACATCAATGAGTCCATTCTCCCTTGCCGTTTTGTGCGATATCCTGCACTCTCTTGAAACAAGGTAACCCTAAACACGCTTAAGCTTCACCACCAATTATAAGCCTGATTTATACCAAGCCTCGTTTTACTTAGCTAGTGTCTTTAGCAAGAAGCTCACGCCACCTCTAATTGAATGTAGATAGTCTATTGTCTTGAACTTAGATTTTTCTGGGATTGTAAGCCATATGGTTTGAGGTTGGTGAACTTTGTTGTTGAGGTTTTCGGTAAGGCAATGTATCTCTTGTTCTAAGGTATGTGGTCTGATGAAATTGGATTACTCTTGGTTTCTGAGATTTTGTGAGTCTCCATCGATTTCTCCATGTCTTGATTTTAGTTTTGTTTGAGGACAAACAAAGATCTAAGTCTGGGGGAATTGATATGTTGGGATTTTTACCCTTTCTAACCCCTTTTATCTAATTATTTTCTAGAGTTTTTGAGTGTGTATTAGGAGTTTTAGGTAGCTTTGGAGCTGAAATTGGAGTTTGGAGCATTTTGAACCTTTGGAACAGAAAAGAATCAAATTTGAAGAAAAGAAGTAAAATCTTATGAAGAATCACCAACTCCAATCGATGAGCACATGCTCGCGGATTTCGGCCACCAAGTGAGCACCTGCTCGCCGCGGAAGTAAACAAAAAGAAGGGATTTACCCTAATGATTGCCGCCGACTTTTAAGAAGCCCAGCCTCCTTCCAGCCGCCTTTTACACCTAGTATAAATACTCTTCTTAGTCTTAGGTTTTAGGATCTTATCTTTTATCTTTTCATCTACCTTTAGCTTTTGGAATTATTTTGTAAGGGAGAAGATCTCAAGCTACAATTTGGAGAAGATTTCTGAACCCTAGTACTCCTTATTTTCAATATCGATTTCATGCTTTCTTCTATATCATCTGTTTTATTTCTTTCATCTTTGATTATGTCTGAGTAGATCATTAGTTAGGTTAAGGTTTTCAAAGGAATTCATGAGCTAGGGTTGAACACAAATAGGAATCAAATTCGGTAGTCTTCATCTAGGTGATTCGCATTGCTTGGACCGATTTGGCCATTCTGTTCATGATCTTAGGTTTATCTAGACAGCGAGAGTTGCTAGGTTGCTAGAAGAGATCTAGATGAGCAATTCATTCATTACCTGCGAGAGTAGATGTATTGGAGAATTGTGAACAAATCAAACTTATTCAATAATGCTTATCTGCGATTCTGATGCCAACGAGAGTTAGGATTTTTAGGTTGCTAGATAAAGTTGTTAGTATCACGAGAGTGGATTAATATTATCCTTGTGTTTTGAGTTCTAGACTTGTTCTTAATAAAAACCTGAATAGTTGTTTGACCTTACTCTGAATTTCCTGCGAATTGTCTTGACCTAACGCTTGCCTTAATATTGTTAAAACCGATTTGCTTTAGTAACTTGCTAGTCACGATTTTATACAACCCTTATTTGAATCTCTTAGCTCTTGATTTTATCTCATTAAACCATAGTGTGAACTTGGTCTTCGTGGGATCGACCCCTAAGTACTACTCTGATTTGCTGTGCACTTGCAGTAGGAAATAGGGTTTAAAACTCGTACATCAGTAGCTCACGAAGATGCGACGGTTATAAGAGGAGGAAGATAATTGTTTAGTTTCTTATGCTTTGAGTGTTATAAGTGAGAGACGTTATGAGTGTTTGCTCTGTATATGAGATCGATGATTCTTGTTGCACACGTTAAGAATATGTAATTGGAATCAGACATTCAAAATAGTTTTCGATTTCGTTTACATATTTCAACAAAAGAATCCAGATTTATCAGATCTATCATTCAGATTTCTATTCAAGTCAGGGCCATGCCTGAAGTTGTCTTCATAATATTTATAACATACACTCGAGCAAGTTTGGCTGTGAGTGTGACTTGTTATTATTATTATTTTTGTTTTGTTGCGACACTTCTCATTTACAGGTTTCCTATGAGTTTTATCACTCTGTTGGCTTAGCATTTTGTTCTCTCTTGTTATAATGTCCTAACTGTGTTACACGTTACCGGAAGCACACTAATGTCTTATCCCACATTAATTGGGTTTTAGTATGTATATTTTGTAGGTGCTTTTATAGTTATAAATAATGAGAATAAAGCTGTTTTTAAAGTTTCTCTGAGAGGATATTTATCTGAGTGATCTAGGTACTTGTCGTGTTGTTCTTTGGAGGACTAAACGCAGCTTTCACGTTATCTGTTATTACCGTTGTTAGTTATGAAGCATACTTAACAAGCTAAGAAGGCTTCTTTTGTTCTTTACAGCCTCACAGGTTCCATGTGCATTCTTGTTTCTTGATATGGTATTTGCAGTTGGTTCATTGGTATCTTTTTTATCGAGTTTGTACACAAATGCAGTGAAAGCCACAGGCGATAGTAGACGGGTTTGTCAGATCTTGGGATCAGTACTGCCCAGGTGAGATTTCCTCTCATATTGGTAAGAGTTACTTTCCATACCATAAGAACATTACTTCAGGCATCATTTATATCATCAGGAAGCCAGGTCATTGAACATCAGGATATCAAATTTATAATTGCAGTAATCCTGATGATGTGGACATAAATGATGTCTGGTTTGCTCATCCTTCTCGCGTAAATGATACATAAGGTAATACGAAATCTTTGCTACGCTTTAGATCACACTTTTAAGAGAAGGAATATATATATCCTTCAACTTATTGACATTTAACATGATGAAAGTTTTGTCGTTAATAAAGGTTTTTTTTTTTTGTAATTTTTCTTGAGTCTACTTACAGAAAAGGCAGATTCCTGAACAACTATATATTTCTATGAAGTTACAATTTTAACGATCCTTTAAACCCCCGAAATTTACAGGGGTTCTGGTTAAGGAAAAATAATTTGAGTCCGTACGGTTTTAGGTATAGAATTTCAGGAGATACTCTAAGGGGGGAAAATAAAGAAACATTCCACATTTATAAAAAAATATTTTTGTATATATAACAATAATTCGTATAAACTCTAATGGAAAATATCTTTTAATTAATCTGTCCAGATGATAAGTATTCGTGTGTATATCTTACAATAAAAAAAAGGAAAAAACAAAAGAAATATTCCAAATCTGTAAAACCTCTGTGTATAATATGAGGGATAATTTTTACAAACCCCTACACAGCAAAAGTTTTAAATTACTCTTTCTCGATGAGAAACTTAGAGAGAAAAAGAAACAGAAAAAATGAATTGATCGATGAGGGGGAAAGAGGTGAGCATGCAAGCACGGACGTAGAGAGAAAACCAAACAGAAAACAAAGATTAATTTGTGCAGGGAAAAGAGTTCAAGAGCCCATGAACACAAAGTTAGTGGTGGATATATGTGAAGGATTCACAGGAGAGCTTCCGCAACCTTACATAGATCTTGAGAACTTCAAAGTTGTAGTATGGATAGACGAGAAACACGAGTACAAAACAGAAGAGGTGGTGTCTTTCGAAGGTGTTCCTCAGTTCGATGAAAGACTTGTGATTCCTCTAGAATCTCCTGCAGATAAGTATCTATACGTTGAATTGCTCAGAAAATCTTCTTTTAAGAAAGATCCGGGAACATCGAAAGGTACTGTTGTAATGGGTCGGGCGAAGATCCGGTTACCTCCTTGGACAAACCGCAAGTTCAAGGTCGACCTCGTCCGTTTGAACAGTGATGGGTGTGTTGTTTTTAAGGGATACCTAAAGTTGTCTATGAAACTTCATAAATATCGGACATCATGAATGTCATCTAGTTAGAGTTTCCTCATGGTTTTTAATTAATTTTATTTTAATCTTTCCTTTTGTATTTTTTTTTTTCTTCTGTTTTTGGCCTTTTGTTATGAAGAGTTATTTATAAGTTTAATTTGTTTGATTGACCCTCGATTGATATGTGCTATACTCTAAGTTCAGTGTTAAGAAAAGACGCGAGTGGATGTTTTTGCAGAACTCTGTCTCTGTTTCTGAGGGTTGATACTCTGAACATGAGGCACGTCACATTTATCTTTTACCTTATATGGCCTATGCGGTATAAGAAAAAAAAAAGATGAATAATCAGATTTGACAGAGTCCTCTTGGTCAGTCAACAGTTGACTCGTAACTCAATAAGACTCACTCATCACAACTATGGCTTAGAATCATTAGCAGTCTCTTATCTTCTTCTTCGTCCTCTTAACTTTTTTATTTTATTTTTCAAAAACAATCCGATGATCAGTCACGTTTTGTTTGTTTTCTCTATTCTCCTGTCCTACACCGGCCGAGGAGAAGGAGCAACGACGGCGTACAATCCCACCGATGTCTTTTTCGTCAACTGCGGTGCTACCTCCAACACTATCGACACCGGCGGCCGAACTTGGACGACGGAGCACCAGGCGATAGTGCGGTCGAATTTGCTCGACATGTCGATCGCTGCAAATGCATCATACCAAGACGTTGACGTTCTTCAGGTTCCGTACAGGAACGCTCGGATTTTCCGCTCTGACTTCACCTACAGTTTTCCGGTCTCTCCGGGTTGGAAGTGATGGATTTCGTTCAGGTTTTAATCATATTAAAACAGCCCTAACAACAATCCTAAATCCACGGATCGTGCCAATTGAATCTATGTTTGAATATATATGAAATCTCGAACATACCTGAAGGTTTTGCAGCGGAATAAGAACAGGTAATCGAGATCTCAAGCGCCTCAAGTGCTGCGCCTCTACAGAAGTCCACACGCACACAAACTGGACGACGGGATGCTAGTGCCGGAGCGAACGATTCGCCTTCGGGTTCTATCTTCGTTTCTGTGGTTTTCTGAAGCTCAAAACAACTTCTGAACAACTTCTGATATGTTTTTGGTTATGTCCTGTCGAGCAGCCCCTATATCATATATATAGGCTGGAGCTGCCGACGGGTGTCGATCGACACCAACCTAATTGGTGTCGATCGACACCATCCAAAAGTCAATACTTCTAGAAGTCGTGACCGAACAAGTGTCGATCGACACCCACCATTGGTGTCGATCGACACCCTCACAGAAAGTCGATATCGACGTATATCTTATATACGTTGATCATAATCATTACTCTAATGATCAAAACCCAATTTATAATATCCAGTTTGCTTAGGTGTGTGACCCTATAGGATCATATGATAATGGTAATGAGTTCATAACTCATAAGTTATAAGCGGCTTCTAGCAAAACATTATAACCATCCAATATCATATGATTGTCTTATCTCGACATCACGACTCTAATAGAATAAATACAAGTCTGATTTCAGGACATTCCCTTCAATCTCCCACTTGTACTGGAATCAAATATTCCCATAATCCCTTTGTCTCTATATCTCGATCTGGCATAAGGCAAGAACTCGTGTCATCCTTAATCAACCAAACCATGTTTATCGAACTCTGATTTATACTGATAAAATACAAACGATTGACATTCAATCCGTTTGAGCGCGGCCACGCATTTCCAGTATCAAATCTTCGATAGGCCCTGAGATATTTATCTCCCGTTATATGGGAGGGACAAATTCCATCTTGTTCCATCCCTGTTCCCTACACACTTCATAATATGCCCAATCAATGCCTTTATAGCCACCAGTTACGGCTGACGTTTGACAAGGTCAAAGCACACCAATTCATATGTAAGAAATCATGATGAACTCAGGTCTAAGGACTATACTCTATAGTCGTAATGAGAAACTCTTATGACACTCATATAACAATCTTGTAGAGTTCTCATTAGCGGGTCATGTCCGATCATGTGTTCTCTAACACATATCTATGTGATTGACTTTAATACTCCTATTAATGACTCCATGAAACTTAGTCATCAGTCACCTCACATACTAGTCTCACGCGGTTATTAATGTCCAATTTTAATAACCTCGATTATGGACGAAAATAATTTATGTCATCTATCACTTATAGAGTTTCATGATCAAATCACGTATTTGATGATCTATAAGAATGCCATAAATTACTTTTGGACAATTATTTAATAACACCATTAAATAACAATGAAACAATTTCATTAAATAAAACATAACCAAATGTATGTTTACATGAACATCAAAACATAAATATGATAACTCCCACTAAAACAAGATTAATGCTTAAGGAATCTAATGCCTATAGCAGCAGCATGACTCTCATGCTTTGGTCGTGGAAGTGGCTTAGTCAATGGGTCAGCAACGTTCTCGTCCGTCGGAACTCTGCTGATCTTGACGTCGCCTCTCTCAATAATATCACGAATCAGATGATATCTCCTCTCAATGTGTTTGGATTTCTGGTGTGATCTGGGCTCCTTAGCTTGAGCTATGGCTCCATTGTTGTCACAAAACAATGCTACTGGCTCAGAAATGCTAGGAATCACACCAAGCTCAGTAATGAACTTCCTAATCCAAACAGCCTCCTTCGCCGCTTCCGAAGCAGCGATGTATTCAGCCTCGGTCGTCGAATCCGCCACGGTGCTCTGCTTGGAACTCTTCCAACTAACTGCACCTCCATTCAGACAGAAGACGTAACCAGACTGAGATCGAAAATCGTCTCTATCTGTCTGAAAGCTGGCGTCCGTATAACCACTCACTACAAGCTCATCACATCCTCCATAAACCAAGAACTTATCCTTGGTATTTCTCAAATACTTTAGGATAGTCTTGACGGCAGTCCAGTGACTCTCACCGGGATCTGACTGGTATCGACTCGTCATGCTTAAAGCACAAGCAACATCTGGACGAGTACAAAGCATGGCATACATAATAGATCCTACTGCAGAAGCAAAAGGAATCCTACTCATGCGCTCTCGCTCAGCAGGTGTCGAAGGACACTGCTTCTTGCTGAGAGTAATGCCATGAGACATCGGAAGCAAGCCCTTCTTGGAATCATGCATGTTGAACCTGTGTAGAACCTTATCTATATAAGTGTCCTGGCACAGTCCAATCACCCTCTTTGATCTATCTCTATAGATCCTTATTCCAAGAATATAGGCGGCTTCGCCCATGTCTTTCATCGAGAAACAACTTCCGAGCCAGTCCTTTACTGACTGAAGTAATGGAATATCATCTCCTATGAGAAGTATGTCATCTACATACAGTACGAGAAATGCAACTGCGCTCCCACTAGTCTTCTTGTAAACGCAAGGTTCCTCTTCGTTTCTGATGAAGTTAAACTTTTTAACTGCTTCATCAAAACGTAGGTTCCAACTCCGAGATGCTTGCTTCAATCCATAAATGGATTTATGAAGCTTGCATACTTTCCCAGCAGCATCAGGATTAGTGAAACCCGGAGGTTGTGTCATGTACACATCCTCCTCCAGAATCCCGTTAAGGAAAGCTGTTTTCACATCCATTTGCCAAATCTCATAATCATAATGAGCGGCTGTTGCTAGGAGAATCCGAATAGATTTAAGCATAGCGACTGGGGAATAGGTTTCATCATAGTCAACACCTTGAACTTGTTTGAAACCTTTTGCCACCAACCTAGCTTTGTAAATCTGAACGTTTCCATTCACATCGATCTTCTTCTTGAAGACCCATTTACACTCAATGGCTTTTACACCATCAGGTAAATCACCCAAAGTCCATACTTGGTTTTGTGACATGGAACCGATTTCGGATTCAGCGGCCTTAAACCACTTTTCGGAGTCAGGGCCCATCATTGCTTCTTCGAAAGTCGCAGGTTCGTCACTGTCAATGATCAAGAGATCATGACAATTAGTCACGAGAAATCCATATCTCTCGGGCTCTTGACGAATCCTTTCGGATCTGCGAACTTCTGGCATCACAGGTTCGGACTCTACAACTCTTTGTAGATCCAGTCGGTGCTCTTCCTCGACAGGTTGAGCAGGCTCCTGTGATTCTCGAACTTCTTCGAGTTGTACTTTACTCCCACTGTTCTTCTTGGAAAGAAATTCTTTCTCAAGAAAAACACAGTTCTTAGCAACAAACACTTTGTTCTCAGAACGGTTGTAAAAGTAGTAAGCCTTGGTTTCCTTAGGATAACCAACGAAGTAGCACTTATCAGATTTGGGTTCAAGCTTATCAGATATCAACCGTTTGACATAAGCTTCACAACCCCAAATTTTAAGAAAAGACAAACTTGGAACTTTTCCAGTCCACATCTCATATGGCGTCTTCTCGACTGATTTTGATGGAACTCTGTTTAGCGTAAACGCAGACGTTTCTAGAGCGTATCCCCAAAAGGATAATGGAAGATCTACTTGACTCATCATCGATCGAACCATATCTAATAAAGTCCGATTCCTCCTTTCAGATACACCATTCCACTGAGGTGTTCCAGGAGGAGTGAGTTGTGAAACAATTCCACAATTACTCAGATGATCACTGAACTCTTGGCTTAAGTATTCACCTCCACGATCTGATCGAAGAGCTTTAATACTTTTGCCAAGTTGGTTCTGTACTTCATTTTGGAACTCCTTGAACTTTTCAAAGGATTCCGATTTATGTCTCATTAAATAGACATAACCAAATCTACTGAAATCATCAGTAAACGTGATGAAGTACTGAAAGTTTCCTCTAGCACTAACACTCATTGGACCACATACATCGGTATGTATAAGGCCCAATAGGTCACCGGCCCTTTCATTAAATTTGTTGAAAGGGGCCTTTGTCATTTTGCCCATTAAGCAGGATTCACACTTCTCAAATGATTCAAAATCAAATGAGTCTAAAAGCCCATCATTATGAAGCTTTTGAATCCTTTTCTCATTAATGTGGCCCAAACGACAATGCCAGAGAAACGTGGGGTTCGAGTCATTGGTTCTTAACCGTTTAGTACTTATGTTATAGACAGGCAAAGATTGGTTAAGAATATAAAGTCCATTCTCTAATGGAGCGCTACCATAAAACATTTCATTACGATCAAAAGAACAACACTTGTTTTTAATCGAAAAATGAAAGTCTTCTAAATCCAAAACAGAAATAGAAATGATGTTTCTGCTTATAGCAGGTACATAGTAGCAATTATTCAATTCCAAAGATAAGCCTGACGGCAAAGACAAATGATAAGTTCCTACGGCCAATGCAGCAACTCTTGCTCCATTCCCAACGCGTAGGTCCACTTGTCCCTTCTCCAGCGTTCTACTGTTGCTTAGACCCTGCATATTTGTACAAATATGAGCGCCACAGCCGGTATCTAATACCCAAGACTTAGAACCTGAAGTAGTAACATTTACTTCTATAACATAGATACCTGAAGAAGTCGTCTCATACGTCTTCTTCGAGTTCTTTAGATCTCCCAGATACTCTTTGCAATTTCTCTTCCAATGCCCAGACTTGTTGCAGTAATGGCATTTATCAGCATCAGTAGGGCCGCGTTTGGGTTTGGAAGAAGTCTCAGGCTTATCCTGATTCTCAATCGGGAATGCCTTAGCTTTTCCTTTACCCTTAGCATGTTTCTTAAACTTTTTACCCCCTTGTACCATAAGTACATTAGGGGTGCCCTTTTTGATGTTTGGCTCAGCTGTTTTGAGCATGCCATGCAGTTCCGTCAAAGTCTTTGTCATGTTATTCATGTTATAGTTCATGATAAACTGATCAAAGCTTGACGGCAACGACTGCAAAATGATGTCCGTAGCCAACTCTTGGCTAAGGGGACAATCCAGTTTTGCCAAGTTATCAATATAACCCATCATCTTAATGACATGTGGGCTAACTGGACCATCTTTTGATAGCTTGCACTCAATGAGAGACTTAACCGTCTGGTATCTCTCAGTTCGTGCTTGCTCCTGAAACATCCCTTTCAGGCTTGTGATCATCTCAACAGGTGACGCCACGTTCTCGTATTGCTTCTGCAAGTCCGAGTTCATGGTAGCCAGCATGAGACAACTCACATCGACCTCATCATTGGAATGCTTCTCCAAGCATTCCTTTCAGCGTGTCCGGCATTGGACTTTGGTTTCTCAAGGAGAGCCTTCTCAAGGACATATTCCTTTTTCTCCTGCTTGAGAACAATTCTCAAGTTCCGATACCATTCAAGGAAGTTCGATCCATTAAGCTTGTCCTTCTCAAGGACGGATCGAAGCGAGAATGTGTTTCTGTGAGGGGAACTAGCCATAGCTGAAAACACAAAATGAGAGTTTAGTTTTTGATGTTTAAGAAATGAGAAATCTTAACAATTAAGAAACTCACATTATATTCAAAACAATTTTCCTCAATTGAATATAATGATCCAAGATCCATATTTCACAAAAATTTGAGTGAGCTTTGGCCCATCGCCCAAACTTTAGCTATTTAGGTAAGCAACACTTTGCTAATTATATCATATATAATTCTTGGTCTTGGATTAATATCTAATATCGAATCCAATCCTATATCTATGAGCCCAAAACTATTTTGATAGCCCATTTAAGCAAACCAATCTTTTAAGTCCGTAGTAACGATTACAACCTGCCTCACTCATGTAATTGCGCACACCCTGCTTTGGCAGACCCATCACGCAATGAAACGAGCCTTGACAGTTGACAAGATTGGGAAGATATTAAAAGCTTAATATTATGTTTGAGGAACGGAACATTTATCTAGTTTATAGTAGTTATATATTCTAGATATTTTAACTTTGTTTTAAACCTTTTAAAATTTTCTTAAGTTAAACAAGTTACGCAAATTCTGAAGTGGTGTCGATCGACACCAGGTCAGTGTCGATCGACACAACTTTTGTGTTGACCGACAGACTCTGATCCGGTTCAATCGCGATAAACCATTTAACCGATTTAAACCGATCGAATCAATTTGCATATATCCGACCGGTGTCGATCGACACTACTTTAGTGTCGGTCGACACCCACCAAATCAGTTTAATTAACGATAACTAATTTACCGTTCAAACCGATCGTAAACTAAAGTTTTCACGCGAAAACTATTTTTCACGCGAAAACCATAGTGGTGTCGATCGACACCGAATTGGTGTCGATCGACACCGAAGAACTCAGAACGTGTTCTTCATCAAAAACGATTTTTGAACAGATTGATTTACATATATTCAACAGATTCAATAGAAACACACCGCTCTGATACCACTGATGGATTCGTTCAAGTTTTAATCATATTAAAACAGCCCTAACAACAATCCTAAATCCACGGATCGTGCCAATTGAATCTATGTTTGAATATATATGAAATCTCGAACATACCTGAAGGTTTTGCAGCGGAATAAGAACAGGTAATCGAGATCTCAAGCGCCTCAAGTGCTGCGCCTCTACAGAAGTCCACACGCACACAAACTGGACGACGGGATGCTAGTGCCGGAGCGAACGATTCGCCTTCGGGTTTCTATCTTCGTTTCTGTGGTTTTCTGAAGCTCAAAACAACTTCTGAACAACTTCTGATATGTTTTTGGTTATGTCCTGTCGAGCAGCCCCTATATCATATATATAGGCTGGAGCTGCCGACGGGTGTCGATCGACACCAACCTAATTGGTGTCGATCGACACCATCCAAAAGTCAATACTTCTAGAAGTCGTGACCGAACAAGTGTCGATCGACACCCACCATTGGTGTCGATCGACACCCTCACAGAAAGTCGATATCGACGTATATCTTATATACGTTGATCATAATCATTACTCTAATGATCAAAACCCAATTTATAATATCCAGTTTGCTTAGGTGTGTGACCCTATAGGATCATATGATAATGGTAATGAGTTCATAACTCATAAGTTATAAGCGGCTTCTAGCAAAACATTATAACCATCCAATATCATATGATTGTCTTATCTCGACATCACGACTCTAATAGAATAAATACAAGTCTGATTTCAGGACATTCCCTTCAGGAAGTTCCTCCGGTTATACTTTTACCCGACCCTTTACGGATACAACTTCAATGCCGTCAATTTCTTCTTTTCGGTCAGTGTCGACGGTTTCACTCTCTTGAATAACTTCAGCACCGATTTAACAGTAAGGACTTCCAAAGCGAAATCAAAATATCTTATCAAAGAGTTTATCGTTCCAGTTTCCTTAACTCTCAACCTCACCTTCACGCCCTCTCCGAATTCGTTAGCTTTCGTTAACGGCGTGGAGATTGTCTCCATGCCTGACCGGTTTTACACAAAAGGGGGATTTAATGACGAAATAAGAAACGTTGGCGGAACCTATTACTTCAAGGGAGATGAAACGATTGCATTCGAGACCGTTTACCGCTTAAACGTCGGCGGACATATGGTTTCTGACGTTAACGACACAGGAATGTTCCGGCGGTGGCTTTCGGATGAGAATTTCCTACTCGGTGAGAATTCAGGAATCATACAGGTGTTAACGGATGTGAAGATAAACTACACAGAGAAAACTCCGCCTTACGTTGCGCCGGAAGATGTGTACACGACGTATCGTACGATGGGGAGTAACCCTATGCTAAACCTGAATTTCAACCTGACTTGGCTCTTCCCAGTCGACGCTGGGTTTACGTACCTTGTTAGGCTTCATTTCTGTGAGACTCTACCCGAAGTGAACAAACCGGGCCAGCGTGTCTTCACCATCTTCATCGGGAATCTGATTGCAGAGTTTGAGATGGATGTGATTCAGTTGGGCGGTGGTTCTCGGAATCCGGTGTATCTAGATTTCATTGTAGTTGTGGGTTTTGAAAGTGAACTGAGGCCTGATCTACGGCTTGACTTGCTTCCTTATAGGTACGTTAAGCCAAAGTATCTCAACGCTATTCTCAATGGTGTGGAAATTCTCAAGCTTTATGACTCCGAAGAAAATCTAGTTGGACCTAATCCAAACCTCGTAATGTCGGGAGAGAAGTCACATGTTCCTGTAAAAACACCTCCACAGAAGCGGATCGTTACAAGACCCCTAATAGCTTTTGGTTCTGCAATCGGACTGGTGACTATCATTGTTGTCCTCGTGTTGTTGATGCGTCAGATAAAGAGGAAGAAGAATAGGAAGAACAATAATGTCGCTATGTTCAAGGTACTACTAAAACACTATACTTATGCAGAATTGAAGAAAATTACAAAGTCATTTTCACATGCGGTTGGAAAAGGAGGATTTGGAACTGTCTATGGTGGAAACCTTCCTAATGGTCGTAAGGTTGCAGTAAAGGTCTTAAAGGACTCGAAAGGAAATGGTGAAGATTTCATCAACGAAGTCGCCAGCATGAGCCAAACATCTCATGTAAACATTGTTTCTCTACTTGGTTTTTGCTATGAAGGGTCCAAAAGAGCGATTGTTTATGAGTTTTTAGAGAATGGGTCTTTGGATCAGTTCATTTCTAGAAAGAAGCCTTCGACTCTCGATGTGACAACACTTTATGGAATCGCAGTAGGCATTGCTCGGGGATTGGAGTACTTACACTATGGCTGCAAAACAAGAATTGTGCATTTCGACATCAAACCTCAGAATATCCTATTAGATGGCAATCTTTGTCCTAAAGTCTCAGACTTTGGCCTGGCTAAACTATGTGACAAAAGAGAAAGCATTATGTCATTGATGGACACAAGAGGAACAATAGGTTACATTGCACCTGAGGTGTTCTCAAGAATGTACGGGGGAATCTCTCACAAGTCAGATGTGTATAGCTATGGAATGTTGGTCCTTGAGATGATTGGAGCAAGAAACAAAGATACAGTTGAAACCACAGCTTCTGACGCTAGTTCATCTTATTTTCCGGATTGGATCTATAAGGATCTTGAAAATGGGCAACAAACGTGGATGCTTGGAGATGACATAACGGAAGAGGAAAAAGAGATTGCGAAGAAGATGATCTTGGTGAGTCTCTGGTGTATTCAACCATGCCCAATAGATCGTCCACCAATGAACAGAGTTGTTGAGATGATAGAGGGAAGTTTGGATGCTCTTGAAATACCCCCTAAGCCTTCTATGCATATCTCCAGAGGGTTTGTTCCTGATCAATCTTCTTCACTTCCTTCATTCTCTCATGGCGAGGAAGTTGGAGAACAAAACTCAAACCTTTGATTCTACAAATAGTAGCGGCGCCAAAATATGTTTTTGATGATTCATTGGAAAGAATTGTAGATAAAGACATTGTGAGAAACAATAATTAGGACTCCTTTACCTATATTGGAATGTGTAACAAGAATTTAAAGCGCATTGAGTGTAAACCTTACTTTAAATTACAGTTAAATTCGAAGAGTCTGATTGGTTCTAGTGATCATTGAATTGGAACGATCGGATTGTCCAAATAGAAGAACCTTCAAAGTTGATTCTTTGCATTTGATTTGCTTATGTGTGTTCCATTTGCTTCTTTTACCTTATACACAGAATAAAACGAAACAGACGGTCCAAGATGATGGCAAATTCTTGAACAATAACTAATATTTATGTGAATTTACACGTCCAATTAACCATCACTTAAATCCTAGAAATTTTCAGGGGATATTGTCGACGAAAAGTCAGTTTAGGGTTTTATAGAATCTGTAAATAATATGGAGAAAGAAACTTTGTCTTTATCCCCTAGTAAAAAAAAAAGAAGGAAATATTCCACGTCCATAGAATAATTCTTAGAAACCTAACATATCAAATTAGTGAATTAGTTTTTCTTGATGATAAATGTTTGTGTATATATATATCTTTCAATGAAAAAAGAAAACTTATATTTGTTTTTCATCCTTAAAAACCGTGTGTTTGCTTATATATACGAGATAATTCTAACAAACTTTTAACACAACCAAAATTTAACATACTCTTCATCCTTCTCCATGATAGATGTTGAGGGAAAAATAGATGAAATAAAAAGATTGACTTGTAAGGGGAAAAGAGTTCAAGAGCCCGTAAACACAGAGTTAGTCGTGGATCTCTTTGAAGGAATCACAATAGATGAAAGAGATTTGACGCAACCTTACACGGGTCCAAAATACTTAAGAGTTTTGGCATGGGTATGCGAAGAAGGTAAATACACAACA
>VHIU01000443.1:0-69211 GCA_010577795.1 Isatis tinctoria
CGAAAAGAGCACTTTATTGTGTACCTTATAAAAGCTTAGATAGCATATTTGGGGTCCAAAAAATGACCTATGAGGTTTCTAACAAAACTATTTTCGAAAAACTTCTTATAAAGATAGAACGCGAAGCATGGGATACAAGTTTGTGTTCAAAAGAGCACTTTAATGTGTACCTTATAAAAGCGTAGATAGCATATTGGGGTCCAAAAAATGTCATATGAGGTTTCACAACATAACTATTTTCGCAAAACTTCTTATAAAGATAGAACGAAGCATGAGAAACAGGTTTGTGTTCCAAAAGAGCACTTTAATGTGTACCTTATAAAAGCTTAGATAGCATATTTGGGGTCCAAAAAATGTCATATGAGGTTTCAAAACAAAACTATTTTCGCAAAACTTCTTATAAAGATAGAACGCGAAGCATGGGATACAAGTTTGTGTTCCAAAAGAGCACTTTAATGTGTACCTTATAAAAGCTTAGATAGCGTATTTAGGGTCCAAAAAATGACCTATGAGGTTTCTAAACAAAACAATTTTCGAAATACTTCTTATAAAGATAGAACGCGAAGCATGGGATACAAGTTTGTGTTCGAAAAGAGCACTTTAATGTGTACCTTATAAAAGCTTAGATAGCATATTTGGGGTCCAAAAAATGTCATATGAGGTTTCACAACATAACTATTTTCGCAAAACTACTTATATAGATAGAACGCGAAGCAAGTGATACAAGTTTGTGTTCGAAAAGAGCACTTATATTGGTACCTTATAAAAGCTTAGATAGCATATTTGGGGTCCAAAAAATGACTATGAGGTTTCTAACAAAACTATTTTCGAAAAACTTCTTATAAAGATAGAACGCGAAGCATGGGATACAAGTTTGTGTTCCAAAAGAGCACTTTAATGTGTACCTTATAAAAGCTTAGATAGCATATTTGGGGTCCAAAAAATGTCCTATGAGGTTTCAAAACATAACTATTTTCGCAAAACTTCTTATAAAGATAGAACGCGAAGCATGAGAAACAAGTTGTGTTCCAAAAAGCACTTTAATGTGTACCTTATAAAAGCTTAGATAGCATATTTGGGGTCCAAAAAATGTCATATGAGGTTTCACAACATAACTATTTTCGCAAAACTTCTTATATAGATAGAACGCGAAGCATGTGATACAAGTTTGTGTTCGAAAAGAGCACTTTATTGTGTACCTTATAAAAGCTTAGATAGCATATTTGGGGTCCAAAAAATGTCCTATGAGGTTTCTAAACATAACTATTTTCGCAAAACTTCTTATAAAGATAGAACGCGAAGCATGGGATACAAGTTTGTGTTCCAAAAGAGCACTTTAATGTGTACCTTATAAAAGCTTAGATAGCATATTTGGGGTCCAAAAAATGTCCTATGAGGTTTCAAAACATAACTATTTTCGCAAAACTTCTTATAAAGATAGACGCGAAGCATGGGATACAAGTTTGTGTTCCAAAAGAGCACTTTATGTGTACCTTATAAAAGCTTAGATAGCATATTTAGGGTCCAAAAAATGTCATGTGAGGTTTCACAACATAACTATTTTCGCAAAACTTCTTATACAGATAAAACGCGAAGCAAGTGATACAAGTTTGTGTTCCAAAAGAGCACTTTTGTGTTACCTTATAAAAGCTTAGATAGCATATTGGGGTCCAAAAAATGTCCTATGAGGTTTCAAAACATAACTATTTTCGCAAAACTTCTTATAAAGATAGAACGCGAAGCATGAGAAACAGTTTGTGTTCCAAAAGAGCACTTTAATGTGTACCTTATAAAAGCTTAGATAGCATATTTGGGGTCCAAAAAATGTCATATGAGGTTTCAAAACATAACTATTTTCGCAAAACTTCTTATAAAGATAGAACGCGAAGCATGGGATACAAGTTTGTGTTCCAAAAGAGCACTTTAATGTGTACCTTATAAAAGCTTAGATAGCGTATTTAGGGTCCAAAAAATGACCTATGAGGTTTCTAAACAAAACAATTTTCGAAAAACTTCTTATAAAGATAGAACGCGAAGCATGGGATACAAGTTTGTGTTCGAAAAGAGCACTTTAATGTGTACCTTATAAAAGCTTAGATAGCATATTTGGGGTCCAAAAAATGTCCTATGAGGTTTCTAAACAAAACAATTTTCGAAAAACTTCTTATAAAGATAGAACGCGAAGCATGGGATACAAATTTGTGTTCGAAAAGAGCACTTTAATGTGTACCTTATAAAAGCTTAGATAGCATATTTGGGGTCCAAAAAATGTCCTATGAGGTTTCTAAACAAAACAATTTTCGAAAAACTTCTTATAAAGATACAACGCGAAGCATGGGATACAAGTTTGTGTTCGAAAAGAGCACTTTAATGTGTACCTTATAAAAGCTTAGATAGCATATTTGGGGTCCAAAAAATGTCCTATGAGGTTTCAAAACATAACTATTTTCGCAAAACTTCTTATAAAGACAGAACGCGAAGCATGGGATACAAGTTTGTGTTCCAAAAGAGCACTTTAATGTGTACCTTATAAAAGCTAGATAGCATATTTGGGGTCCAAAAAATGTCATATGAGGTTCACAGCATAACTATTTTCGCAAAACTTCTTATTTAGATAGAACGCGAAGCAAGTGATACAAGTTGTGTTCGAAAAGAGCACTTTATTGTGTACCTTATAAAAGCTTAGATAGCATTTTGGGGTCCAAAAAGTCCTATGAGGTTTCAAAACATAACTATTTTCGCAAAACTTCTTATAAAGATAGAACGCGAAGCATGGGATACAAGTTTGTGTTCCAAAAGAGCACTTTAATGTGTACCTTATAAAAGCTTAGATAGCATATTGGGGTCCAAAAAAGTCCTATGAGGTTTCAAAACATAACTATTTTCGCAAAACTTCTTATAAAGATAGAACGCGAAGCATGGGATACAAGTTTGTGTTCCAAAAGAGCACTTTAATGTGTACCTTATAATAGCTTAGATAGCATATTTGGGGTCCAAAAAATGTCCTATGAGGTTTCAAAACATAACTATTTTCGCAAAACTTCTTATAAAGATAGAACGCGAAGCATGGGATACAAGTTTGTGTTCCAAAAGAGCACTTTAATGTGTACCTTATAAAAGCTTAGATAGCATATTTGGGGTCCAAAAAATGTCATATGAGGTTTCACAACATAACTATTTTCGCAAAACTTCTTATATAGATAGAACGCGAAGCAAGTGATACAAGTTTGTGTTCGAAAAGAGCACTTTATTGTGTACCTTATAAAAGCTTAGATAGCATATTTGGGGTCCAAAAAATGACCTATGAGGTTTCTAAACAAAACTATTTTCGAAAAACTTCTTATAAAGATAGAACGCGAAGCATGGGATACAAGTTTGTGTTCCAAAAGAGCACTTTAATGTGTACCTTATAAAAGCTTAGATAGCATATTTGGGGTCCAAAAAATGTCCTATGAGGTTTGAAAACATAACTATTTTCGCAAAACTTCTTATAAAGATAGAACGCGAAGCATGAGATACAAGTTTGTGTTCCAAAAGAGCACTTTAATGTGTACCTTATAAAAGCTTAGATAGCATATTTGGGGTCCAAAAAATGTCATATGAGGTTTCACAACATAACTATTTTCGCAAAACTTCTTATATAGATAGAACGCGAAGCATGTGATACAAGTTTGTGTTCGAAAAGAGCACTTTATTGTGTACCTTATAAAAGCTTAGATAGCATATTTGGGGTCCAAAAAATGTCCTATGAGGTTTCTAAACAAAACTATTTTCGAAAAACTTCTTATAAAGATAGAACGCGAAGCATGGGATACAAGTTTGTGTTCCAAAAGAGCACTTTAATGTGTACCTGATAACAAACTCAAAACCACAATCTCGAAAACATAACACAATAATGAGTATAGGCAAAGGGCGCGTACCGGCTCTCGGTTCGGCCCTCTCGTTTTCTCCAACAACAAATACTCGCGGGGCAACGGCTTGGCGCTTAGGTGGCGGCGGAAGTAACCCCTGTGCCCTCTGTGGGCAATCCCTGGATATGTGACCTTACTGGCCACAACTGTAGCAATCCCTCGGTAACAAATGGCGCATGGACTGGCTTAGACCGACAAGACCTGGCAATATGACCCAGCCGCCCACATGAATAACACTGCATGCAATCTCCGAAATGATGGCGGTGACAACTAGAACAATACAGCGGCAATCCTGGCTGATCTGTCATCCCCCTCTATGTCTTTGGAACCTTCACAGGCTTAGGCTGAGTCGGCCTGCTGGATCTCAGCTCCTCACCTATCCCTTTTTCCATGACAGCAGCCTTCTCAACTAAGTCGACCAGACGGTCGTAATCCCGCACTGCACAACGGTTGCGGATCTCCATTCGCAAACCATCCAAAAACTACCTGATCAGATCCTCCTCAGCAATGGTAACTAAGGAAAATCAACGGAGACGGGTGAGCTCCCGCTCATACTCCCTGACAGTCATCGTCCCCTGCAACAGACGCTCAAAAGCAGTGGCAATCTCATGCCTAACCTCTCTGAGTGAAAAACCTCCTGTTAAACTTCCTCATAAAATATTCAAATGTGAGCACAACCCGATCTCGGCTACTCGCGACAACTCCCTCCCACCAGTGCAGAGCATCGTCCTTCAGATACTGCATGGCCAAGTCCCACTTGAACTCCTCTAGGCACCTCGTGCGCTCAAGGTTGCGAAGAAGCGACCTCCTCCAGTTGTCAGTGGCAGCTGCATCCGAACCTCTAATAAAATGCTCCTGCCCCATATCCCGCGTCTGCATTGTGATCACCCAATATGTGGGTCTCTCCTCAGCTTCGGGCGGTTGCGGTGGCGGTGGAAAGCGAGCACCCGGAATATTACCCCCTGGGTGTGCCTGGTGAGCGGAAGCGGCTGCTTGCTCTGCCTAAGCAGCCAACTGATGGGTAACCTCTACAGTAGCGACACGAACAACCTCCTGAGCAGCAATCCGAGCAGCCTCCAGAGCAGCAACCCGAACTGCCTCCTGAGCCACATTCCTGGCTACCTCCTCTGCGATCTGCCTCATCGCATCCTGGTTGCCATCCTGAATGACATTCTGCGTGGCATCGATATTCCCAGCGACTCCGCTAGTCTCTCATGTGCGGCCACGACCTCTGCCTCTAGTAACTCGAGCTCCTCTTTTTGGCGGCATCTGAAAAATGAAGAAAACTGATTAAACTTTTGCTCTTGGAATTGAGGCAAACGGAAAATAGATTAATACCAGACATATTGGGTGCTATTGTTTTTCTTCTAAAAATCCCCCAATCCCAAGAAAATTGAAAATCGTTGAAAATAATTTATTGATATTTTTCTGAAAGAACAAGAATAATTAGCGTCTATATTTATACTAGGAGACGTAGGAGGCTAAAACTCTTTCTGGGCGATGTGGAACTTTGTTCCATCCTTCGAGCCGCCGACCTAGTCTTTTGGGCCCGATTCCCGCCCCGAAATCTTCAGCAGCCCGTCACGTAGTCTGATCCTGGTCCGGCCCGATGAACAGTAAACTGTGCCCGATGAACAGAAAACCGTGAATAGTAAACCGATGAATAGTAATCCGTGAATAGTAAACCGGGTCTCGATTAAGCGTAAATTTATTTTTCGGTTAATTTTTCCTCTGGATGAATAGTGTTTTGTGAACAGTATTTTAACGGTTTTCCCACGTGAATAGTGTTCCGATCATTTCTACGATTTCCGAGATCGAACCACTCGTTTTTTCTCTTTGAACCTTCAGCCGCCCGCTTCGTGTGTTGATGTCCAGCCGCCCGCTCTCTGTCTGGTATGCATGAGCGGCTGACTATGGTCCATGGATGGCTGGATAAAGCTGGTGGGTTGCTGGACAATGATCGTGGGCTGCTGGCCAAAACTCGGGATCAGAACGTGCGAACGTCTTACCTTAGATCGATTCCGAACCCGGGATTATGCTCGAAGGAAGGGTGATGGGCGGCTGGCCATGCACGGGGTAAGTCCAGCCGCCATGTTCTGATTGAAGCGTGATGGGCGGCTGAAGCATGCTCGGGATGAGTTCAGCCGCCATGCACTGATTAGAGGATGATGGGCGGCTGAAGCGGGATGCTCGGGATAAGCTCAGCCGCCATGTATTGATTGAAGCATGGTGATGGGCGGCTGGAACAATGCTCGAGATGAGTTCAGCTGCCATGCACTGCTTGACGGGATGCTGGGCGGCCGAACCATGATGCTCGGGATGAGTTCCGCCGTTATGCACTGCTTGACGGGATGCTGGGCGGCTGGAGCATGATGCTCGGGATAAGTTCAGCTGCCATGTACTGCTTGACGGGATGCTGGGCGGCTGGAGCATGATGCTCGGGATGAGTTCAGCCGCCATGCACTGATCTAAGCATGATGGGCGGCTGGAGCATGATGCTCGAGATAAGTTCAGCCGCCATGCACTGCTTGACGGGATGTTGGGCGGCTGAAGCATGATGCTCGATATAAGTTCAGCCGCCATGTACTGATTGACGGAATGTTGGGCGGCTGAAGCACGATGCTCGGGAAGAGTTCAGCCGCCATGTCTTGATGCAAAGATGCTGGGCGGCTGGAGCATTGCTCGAGACAAGTCCAGCCGCCATGCATTGCTTGACGGAATGCTGGGCGGCTGAAGCATGATGCTCGGGAAGAGTTCAGCCGCCACCTTCGGTGATCCGTTTGATCCCGATCTTGAGTTCTCGTTCTATCAATCTCCGAGGAGGGGATTTTGACCCCAACAGTTAGCCCCCCAGCACTTTGCTTTCATAGCCTGAAGCAATGAGTTTCAAGCTGAGAGTTTATCGGGATTGATGGAACGGGAAGGCGACTAGTTTTTCCATTCGCCCGCTCGTCCGTTTCGTTTTTAATGTCTTGTCAGAGACGGATGTTGTCCTATCGCGTCTCCATAGGAATTTGTGTCACCTTTGCTATATCATGGGATGGCTTCTCTTTCAATCTTCACAACTTCACTTCTTTCTTCAAGTTTTGCTTTGAATATTTTTTCAAGTATTGTTCTTCTTTGTTCTATATGGCTGGGCAATCACGAGCTCTTCTTTGTTCGCGATGCTGAACCACCCTATCGGTTTTGATGATTATCCAGAACAAGACGCGAAACTTGTGGGTGATCTTTTTGCGGTTGGCGAGAATGCTATCCAACAAGTGGAGTCAGGTTCCGAAAGCGTGCCGCAGTGGGTGTCCAGGGCTCAGGTACCCCTCGGATATCATAATGCTTGGCTTGATGTTTTCCAGCCGGAAGAAGTGGAGGTAAAGCTTGAGTACAACTCCCCAGGAGCGTGCAACGCTTATTGGGGTGAAGACATCTCTGCTCAGATTTCGCAGCCTACGCAGACCACGGGATATAGGAGGCCGGCTAGCGATTTTGAGCTCGCGGTTACTCTGAGCACGCAAGAGGCACTGGATGAGCTTCGGGTTGATTTCCGCATTCCGGATGGGATCAAGTTTCGTCTTCCGAAGGATTCCGATCGGATTGACAAGGCCCCAAAGGGATACTTCGCGATGTACGAATCGTTATTCTACGAGGCTTTCCTTTGGTTCCCGATTCCGGGAGTTATCTTCGAATTTTTAGAGCTGCATGAGGCAGCGATCTCGCAACTTATTCCCTCTTCGATGAAGATATTAATGAGACTCGTTGTTCGGTTCGCCGAGCTGGGGATTAAGTTGGAGGTGGATCACGTTCGGAATTTCTTCTCCTTGAATCTCTTTTGCCAAGAAGACCCCAAGGCATTTTACACTGGGCTTCGGGATCACCGCAAAGCTTCACGGTATCAGTTTTTCTATGTGAAGCGTAGTTCTCTCTCGATCAGTCCCGACTATAGTGGTGGGGTCCGGACCACTTGGAGAGAGCCACATAAGAATTTTGTCTTTTTGTGAAGTTCCTTTTCTATAAATAAGTTGAGTGCTCCTCATAATTTGATATTCTCTTTCAGTTTCTCTTCCTCCTCCCTCGGTGTCTGATATTTCGAATATTTTTGACGACGTTCCTAAGAAGAAAATCGATTGGACGGATCCTACACTTTGGAGTCGTTTACAGGAGGCGAAATATGTTGGGGTCGAAATCCCTTCCTCGAAGATTGACCAAACGAGAGTCCACAATCAAGATCAAATGGAAACTTATCCCGAGCATTGACCGGACAAGCTAAGGCCAGCTGCCCACGATCCGTCCGAGACACGACCCGGAGGCTGGGACTAGGCCAGCCGCCCACGGCCAGTGCAAGGAGTGACCCGGCGGCTGGGACAAGGCCAGCCGCCCATGGCCTATCCGAGGCAAGGCCCGGCTGCCGGGATACGGCCAGCCGCCCATCTTCCATCTGAGGATAGATCCGGCTGCCGGGATACGGCCAGCCACCCATCTTCCCTCCGAGGATAGATCCGGCTGCCGGGATACGGCCAGCCGCCCATTTCCCCTCCGAGGCAAGGCCCGGCTGCCGGGATACGGCCAGCCGCCCATCTTCCCTCCAAGGATAGATCCGGCTGCCGGGATACGGCCAGCCGCCCATATTCCCTCCGAGGATAGATCCGGCTGTCGGGATACGGCCAGCCGCCCCAGCTTTCCCCGAACAAGATCCGGCGGCTGGGATATGGCCAGCCGCCCAAGCCTTCCCCGAACACGGTCCGGCGGCTGGGATATGGCCAGCCACCCATGATCATTTCTTAATCAAGACTCGTTATCCGAACATTTTCCAGTCGACCGACCATCAAGCATATCTCTAAGCCCGGACCGACTCGAAGATCTGACTCCAAAACATCCATAAACATTCTCCGAAAGACTGTGACCGACGTTCAGCCGTCCATGGACCAGTCGCCCAAGCACACGAGCCAAAGGAATTGGGGGCTGGCCATCAATACCAAAACCGGCGGCTGGAAGTTCGAATAAAGAACGGGCGGCTCAAACCTCAACAGTCGTAAAACGTTCGGAATACTATTCATGCGGGAAAAACCGTCAAAAACACTATTCATATCGGATTCCTATTCATAGATTATAAAAGGCGGGCCAGATTTGGGTCAGAACGTGCAGGTGGATCACAGAAGATTTTCGGGCCGGATTTCGGGCCCAGAAGGTTAAGTTGGCGGTTGAGAAGAAACTACAGAGTCCCACATCAAAAATATAAAGTCTTAGCACCCTAGGATTGACAATATATATATATGTACGCTCATGTAAGGGTCAAAGGCATCCAAAATCCGGGTATTAGGAGTTTTAGCAATATAAGACTTTTCAGCTTTTGCTAATTATTCTTGTACTTTCGGACATCAACAATAAAATCTATCTTTTTGCATTTTCGGTCCTCTAGTTCTTTAAAATAGAATTTTCGAGCCCCCATAAAATATAAGTTTTGACAGTGTGAGTTTCGGCTCTCACAGTTTGGCGCCGTCTGTGGGGACGAGAAATATTCTTAACTTTTAGAACGAGAGGATACAAAAAGAAGACGATGACCAGAGAGGTAATGGATCGGAGTTCCGTGGATGGTAGCCGTGGCCGGACGATGACTTTCCGAGAAGGAGAAGCCGCCGAAATAGACCATCCGCACAATGATCTTCTCGTGATCAATCTTTCAATCGGAGGGTACGAGATACCAAGAGTCTTAGTCGACACAAGAGGAACAGTGAACGTCATATTCCTTGAAACCCTTAGGAGGATGAATGTGAGAGCCGAAACTCACACTGTCAAAACTTATATTTAGTGGGGGCTCAAAAATTCTATTTATAAAGAACTAAATGACCGAAAATGCAAAAGAGAGATTTTTATTGATATTTTCCGAAGGTACAGGGGAAATTAGCAAAAGCTGAATAGTCTTAAATTGCTAAAACTCCTAATACTCGGACTTGGGATGCCTCTAACCCTTACATGAGCGTACATATATATACTGACAATCCTAAGAGGCTAAGACTTCAGATTTCCGATGTGGGACCTTGTCTTTCCTTCCCAGCCGCCGACCTAAGCTTTTTGGGCCGGATATCCGGCCCGAGAGTCTTCCGTGATCCATCCACGCATTCTGACCCAAATCCGGCCCGCCGATGAATAGTGAATAGTAATCCGAATCTCGGTTTAGGCTCAATTCGATTTTTCGGTTAACTTTGTCTCGGGATGAATAGTGTTTTCAACGGTTTTTCCCGCGTGAACAGTGTTCCGAGCGTTTTACGACTTCTGAGATTTGAACCGCCCATTTTTGTTTGAACTTCCAACCACCGGTTTCGGTATTGATGGCCAGCCGCCGGTTCCTTTGGCCTATGTGCTCGGCGATTGGTCCATGACAGCTGAACGTTCGTCACGGTCTTTCGGGGAATGTTTATGGACGTTTTTGGAATCAGGATATGCAAACGGATAGTCTTCGAGTCGGTTCGGGCTTAGAGTTATGTTTGACGGTCGGTCGACTGGACGATGTTCGGATAATGAGACTTGACTGAGAAATGATTGTGAGTATAAGATGAAGACCCGGCAGCTGGCCTTATCCCAGCCGCCGGTTGATGGATCAAGAGGACCCGTCGGCTGGCCTTATCCCAGCCGCCGGTGATGGATCAAGAAGACCGGCGGCTGGCCTCATCCCAACCACCGGCGTGGGTGACGGAGGACCCGGCGGCTGGCCTCATCCCAGCCGCCGGTTGATGGATCGAGAAGACCGGCGGCTGGCCTCATCCCAGCCGCTGGCCGTGGGTGAAGGAAGACCCGGCGGCTGGCCTCATCCCAGCCGTCGGCCGTGGGTGAAAGAAGACCCGGCGGCTGGCCTTATTCCAGCCGCCGCTTCATGTCTTGGATGGATCTTGGGCAGTTTGCCTTACCTCGTCCGTTCCATGTTCGGGATAAGTTCCATTTGATTTCGATCTTGACTTCTCGTTCCGTCAATCTTCGAGGAGGGGATTTCGACCCCAACAGTTAGCCCCCCAGCTCTTTGCTTTCGTGGTTTGGAGCAAGGAGCTTCGAGATGAGAGTTATATCGGGATTGACTGAAACGTGACGACATTGAGTTTTTCGTTCGTCCGTTCGTCCGCTTCTCTTTAGTGTCTTGTCAGAGCATAGTCCATTATGGAAATTCGTGCCATGTTTGCCATATCAAAGGAGTGGCTTCATTCATTTTTTCGCACTCCCTTCTTTTTCAAGCTTTCTTCTTCAAGTCTCTCATTTGAAAATCTTTTCTTTAGCGATGGCTGGTGAAGGAGGTTCTCCTTTCGAACTCAACTTCGAGTTTGATTTTATGTCCGCGGAGCAGGATGCGGTACTTGTGGAAGATCTGTTGGCGGCTGGAGAAAATGCCATTCCACAAGCGGCGTCCGGTCCCGAAGGTGTTCCTCAGTGGGCGGCTGGTCCTAGCAATGCTCGAGGAGCGCTCGGTTTTGCTAATGTTCCTCAATGGGCACCCGAAACGGCGGCCGGGAATGAGGACATACCCGAGACGGTGGCTGGGAATGAAAGCATTCCCGAGACAGCGGCTGGAAATGAGATCAGACCCGAGCCGGCGGCCGGGAGTTCGATGAGTAGAGCATCTGGTTTCGAAGAGGGCGGCTAGCTCTAAGAACGCTCCCAAGAGGGCGGCTGGCATAGCAGCGGTATCAAGATGGGCGCTTGGCTCTGGAGATGTCTTAGAGAGGGCGTCCGGTTCTTCTCGAGTTGAAAATGACGGCGTCTCGCCGAGGACGAGTATAGCACGTGGCGCTTGGACTCCTCCTCAACATGTTGAGGACAACGGCGGATGGCGTGCATGGCCGTCCCGATCTCTGGTCGCTTCCGAGCATCATCGTGTTTGGCCAGAGACAGGTGACGACTCGGCCATGTCTGGGGAAGAAGTCGGATCGGATCACCCAGAGGTGCCTATCTTTGTGCACCCGGACGTGAAGTCCGAGTGTCGTTCTCCCGGAGAAGCTAAAGCCTATTGGGGTGAAGATATTTTTGCTTGGCGGTTTAAGAAGCCTGGACCGTCTTCGAGTTACAGATCGATATCCGAGGGATTCAAGCATGGACCCACTATGAGTGATCAGGACTCACTGGCCGAGCTCAGATACGACTTCCGGATTTCGGACAAGATTAAGTTCCGTCTCCAAAAAGATGGGGATAGGATGTACGAGTCGATGTTTTACGAAGCTTTCCTCTGGTTCCCGATCCGAGGAGCTATCTTCGAATTTCTCGAGTTATATGGGGTTGCAATCTCTCAACTTGCCCCATCCGCTATGAGGATTTTGATGGGACTCGTGGTCCGTTGTGCCGAATGCGGGATCAAGTTGGAGGGCGATCTCGTACGGAATTTCTTTTCGTTGAGGAAAATTTCTAAATCAGATTTCTTCTGCTCCGTCAACGTTCGGAAGCATGTGAAGCATTTCTACACTGGCCTTCGGAGTAACTGTAAGGCTTCGCGGGATCAGTTTGTCTACGTGAAGCGCAGCCCGCTCACGGTTGGTTCTGGCTTTGGCGGCTCGGTTAGGACCGAGTGGAGTTTGCCACGTAAGCTTTTCGTCTTTTTGTGAATTTTCTCTATAAATATCCTTCATTCCTTTGTTTCATTCTTCATAACTTCATTTCTCACAACTTTTCATCTTTTCTTCTCTTCTTTCAGTTCGTGATCCCTTTGCTCCTAGAGTTTCCGGATTTGAGGACATCGTTGTAGAAGTTGACAAGAAGAAGATCGATTGGGAGTGTCCTGATCTTTGGCGCCGTTTTCTGGAGGCGAAAGATATTTTAGAAGGGCGTGCTCCTCCGAAGGGTCCTGACTTTGTTGATCCAATGGCGACATACCCCGGCATGGAGGGTGTTTGGAAGTATCGCCAGCAAAAGTATGGTGAAGCCGGACCGTCTGGAGAGGCGGCTGAGTTCGACCTGGCGGCCGGTTTTGTTCTACCGTCCGGGTCCGATTTCCATGGTGGCGGCTTGCCTGAGGGACATATAGTCGCTCCCCAGGGCTCTGGTTGGGGTGCTGTGGCTGACAAAGGGAAGGGAGCTTCCAACAGCCCGTATCGTCCGAGGAAGAGCAAAGTGGCTCGGACGGTCGAGGCGTCTCACCCTGGTCTCCTTTTTGATGCTCGCAAGGTGGCGGGAGGAGATCCAGCTGAGTCCGTGAAGGTCGTGGACTACTTCAGAGCGTTGGCTCCGGCCTCCGCTGTTCCGTTCGATCGTTCGGTGGCTTACGGAGACCTATCCTCTCGCCTTATGATGGTAACTCTTTCTTCCTTTAGATTTGTTTTGACGCAGTTTGGTCTTTGCTGATATTTGATTTTCTTTGATTCAGGTCGCCACTCGAGCTCATCTGACCCAGGTTGCCTTAGAGGCCTCAGAGAAAGAGTCCCGAAAGAAGGACAAAAAGATCAAGGCCCTGGAAGTCAAGCTTCGGAATGCGGAGAAGAGATCGCAAAAGGAGCTCAAGAAGGGCTCGCGGAGGCTGAGCGTAAGATGGATCTGGCGTTTAAGCAAAGCCGCTGGAAGTTGGTGGAGAAGTACCGTCTCCGAATTGAGGGTGCTAAAGCTGCTCTCGCGCCGATGCGTCAGACGAAATATGGCGAGACTGCCTTGACTGTGGTCAGCTCGAACCTTGATCTAGTCCGGGACATTAAGTCCGAGAAGTCCAAGGTCGAGGAGGAAGAAGGAGAGCTGGAGGCATCATTAGAGCGGCTCAAAGGAGGAGGTTGGGCCGGCTCCTACGATCGGGCTGCTGCCGTTGTCGACAGCTACTTGGTATGCTCTCCCGTTTCTCCGTGCCAGTCCCCGGATGCTGAGGCTTTGGACTACGGAGCTCCTACTCCTCTCGCCGAGTATGATTAGGCTTTGGCCTTGTATTTTCTGTTTCCGTTATGTTCGGGTCTTTCGACCCTTATTGTATTTGCTTTGTCAAACGAACTTGATTTCTTATATCTCCTTTCATGGAGATTTATTATCCATCTGCTTTTGCCTTTGGTTGTTATGGACTTCTTTGCTTTCTCTGCTTTTATAGCTTTGATAAAGGAGAAGATGGGCGGCCGGTATGTCTCTCTTTCAAGAGGGCGGCTGGCCCATTTTGTAGAGTGAAGGGCGGCTTGCCAGTTGTCCGGGCGGCTGTCCCGTCTCTCTACGGAGGACGGGCGGCTGGCCCGGGATACGGCCAGCCGCCCCTCTTCCCTCCGAGGATAGATCCGACTGCTGGGATACGGCCAGCCGCCCATTTCCCCTCCGAGGCAAGGCCCGGCTGCCGGGATACGGCCAGCCGCCCATCTTCCCTCCGAGGATAGATCCGGCTGCCGGGATACGGCCAGCCGCCCATCTTCCCTCCGAGGATAGATCCGGCTGTCGGGATACGACCAGCCGCCCCAGCTTTCCCCGAACAAGATCCGGCGGCTGGGATATGGCCAGCCGCCCAAGCCTTCCCCGAACACGGTCCGGCAGCTGGGATATGGCCAGCCACCCATGATCATTTCTTAGTCAAGACTCGTTATCCGAACATTTTCCAGTCGACCGACCATCAAGCATATCTCTAAGCCCGGACCGACTCGAAGATCTGACTCCAAAACATCCATAAACATTCTCCGAAAGACCGTGACCGACGTTCAGCCGTCCATGGACCAGTCGCCCAAGCACACGAGCCAAAGGAATTGGGGGCTGGCCATCAATACCAAAACCGGCGGCTGGAAGTTCGAATAAAGAACCGGCGGCTCAAACCTCAACAGTCGTAAAACGTTCGGAATACTATTCACGCGGGAAAAACAAGTCAAAAACACTATTCATATCGGATTCCTATTCATCGATTATAAAAGGCGGGCCAGATTTGGGTCAGAACGTGCAGGTGGATCACAGAAGATTTTCGGGCCGGATTTCGGGCCCAGAAGGTTAAGTTGGCGGCTGAGAAGAAACTACAGAGTCCCACATCGAAAATATAAAGTCTTAGCACCCTAGGATTGACAGTATATATATGTACGCTCATGTAAGGGTCAAAGGCATCCAAAATCCGGGTATTAGGAGTTTTAGCAATATAAGACTTTTCAGCTTTTGCTAATTATTCTTGTACTTTCGGACATCAATAAAATCTATCTTTTTGCATTTTCGGTCCTTTAGTTCTTTAAAATAGAATTTTCGAGCCCCCATAAAATATAAGTTTTGACAGTGTGAGTTTCGGCTCTCACAGTTTGGCGCCGTCTGTGGGGACGAGAAATATTCTTAACTTTTAGAACGAGAGGATACAAAAAGAAGACGATGACCGGAGAGGTAATGGATCAGAGTTCCGTGGATGGTAGCCGTGGCCGGACGATGACTTTCCGAGAAGGAGAAGCCGCCGAAATAGACCATCCGCACAATGATCTTCTCGTGATCAATCTTTCAATCGGAGGGTACGGGATACTAAGAGTCTTAGTCGACACAGGAGGAACAGTGAACGTCATATTCCTTGAAACCCTTAGGAGGATGAATGTGAGAGCCGAAACTCACACTGTCAAAACTTATATTTAGTGGGGGCTCGAAAATTCTATTTATAAAGAACTAAAGGACCGAAAATGCAAAAGAGAGATTTTTATTGATATTTTCCGAAGGTACAAGGGAAATTAGCAAAAGTTGAATAGTCTTAAATTGCTAAAACTCCTAATACTCGGACTTGGGATGCCTCTAACCCTTACATGAGCGTACATATATATACTGACAATCCTAAGAGGCTAAGACTTCAGATTTCCGATGTGGGACCTTGTCTTTCCTTCCCAGCCGCCGACCTAAGCTTTTTGGGCCGGATATCCGGCCCGAGAGTCTTCCGTGATCCATCCACGCATTCTGACCCAAATCCGGCCCGCCGATGAATAGTGAATAGTAATCCGAATCTCGGTTTAGGCTCAATTCGATTTTTCGGTTAACTTTGTCTCGGGATGAATAGTGTTTTCAACGGTTTTTCCCGCGTGAACAGTGTTCCGAGCGTTTTACGACTTCTGAGATTTGAACCGCCATTTTTGTTGAACTTCCAACCACGGTTTCGGTATTGATGGCCAGCCGCCGGTTCCTTTGGCCTATGTGCTCGGCGATTGGTCCATGACAGCTGAACGTTCGTCACGGTCTTTCGGGGAATGTTTATGGACGTTTTTGGAATCAGGATATGCAAACGGATAGTCTTCGAGTCGGTTCGGGCTTAGAGTTATGTTTGACGGTCGGTCGACTGGACGATGTTCGGATAATGAGACTTGACTGAGAAATGATTGTGAGTATAAGATGAAGACCCGGCAGCTGGCCTTATCCCAGCCGCCGGTTGATGGATCAAGAGGACCCGTCGGCTGGCCTTATCCCAGCCGCCGGTTGATGGATCAAGAAGACCCGGCGGCTGGCCTCATCCCAACCACCGGCCGTGGGTGACGGAGGACCCGGCGGCTGGCCTCATCCCAGCCGCCGGTTGATGGATCGAGAAGACCCGGCGGCTGGCCTCATCCCAGCCGCTGGCCGTGGGTGAAGGAAGACCCGGCGGCTGGCCTCATCCCAGCCGTCGGCCGTGGGTGAAAGAAGACCCGGCGGCTGGCCTTATTCCAGCCGCCGCTTCATGTCTTGGATGGATCTTGGGCAGTTTGCCTTACCTCGTCCGTTCCATGTTCGGGATAAGTTCCATTTGATTTCGATCTTGACTTCTCGTTCCGTCAATCTTCGAGGAGGGGATTTCGACCCCAACAGTTAGCCCCCCAGCTCTTTGCTTTCGTGGTTTGGAGCAAGGAGCTTCGAGATGAGAGTTATATCGGGATTGACTGAAACGTGACGACATTGAGTTTTTCCGTTCGTCCGTTCGTCCGCTTCTCTTTAGTGTCTTGTCAGAGCATAGTCCATTATGGAAATTCGTGCCATGTTTGCCATATCAAAGGAGTGGCTTCATTCATTTTTTCGCACTCCCTTCTTTTTCAAGCTTTCTTCTTCAAGTCTCTCATTTGAAAATCTTTTCTTTAGCGATGGCTGGTGAAGGAGGTTCTCCTTTCGAACTCAACTTCGAGTTTGATTTTATGTCCGCGGAGCAGGATGCGGTACTTGTGGAAGATCTGTTGGCGGCTGGAGAAAATGCCATTCCACAAGCGGCGTCCGGTCCCGAAGGTGTTCCTCAGTGGGCGGCTGGTCCTAGCAATGCTCGAGGAGCGCTCGGTTTTGCTAATGTTCCTCAATGGGCACCCGAAACGGCGGCGGGAATGAGGACATACCCGAGACGGTGGCTGGGAATGAAAGCATTCCCGAGACAGCGGCTGGAAATGAGATCAGACCGAGCCGGCGGCCGGGAGTTCGATGAGTAGAGCATCTGGTTCGAAGAGGGCGGCTAGCTCTAAGAACGCTCCCAAGAGGGCGGCTGGCATAGCAGCGGTATCAAGATGGGCGCTTGGCTCTGGAGGTGTCTTAGAGAGGGCGTCCGGTTCTTCTCGAGTTGAAAATGACGGCGTCTCGCCGAGGACGAGTATAGCACGTGGCGCTTGGACTCCTCCTCAACATGTTGAGGACAACGGCGGATGGCGTGCATGGCCGTCCCGATCTCTGGTCGCTTCCGAGCATCATCGTGTTTGGCCAGAGACAGGTGACGACTCGGCCATGTCTGGGGAAGAAGTCGGATCGGATCACCCAGAGGTGCCTATCTTTGTGCACCCGGACGTGAAGTCCGAGTGTCGTTCTCCCGGAGAAGCTAAAGCCTATTGGGGTGAAGATATTTTTGCTTGGCGGTTTAAGAAGCCTGGACCGTCTTCGAGTTACAGATCGATATCCGAGGGATTCAAGCATGGACCCACTATGAGTGATCAGGACTCACTGGCCGAGCTCAGATACGACTTCCGGATTTCGGAGAAGATTAAGTTCCGTCTCCAAAAAGATGGGGATAGGATGTACGAGTCGATGTTTTACGAAGCTTTCCTCTGGTTCCCGATCCTAGGAGCTATCTTCGAATTTCTCAAGTTATATGGGGTTGCAATCTCTCAACTTGCCCCATCCGCTATGAGGATTTTGATGGGACTCGTGGTCCGTTGTGCCGAATGCGGGATCAAGTTGGAGGGCGATCTCGTACGGAATTTCTTTTCGTTGAGGAAAATTTCTAAATCAGATTTCTTCTGCTCGGTAAACGTTCGGAAGCATGTGAAGCGTTTCTATACTGGCCTTCGGAGTAACTGTAAGGCTTCGCGGGATCAGTTTGTCTACGTGAAGCACAGCCCGCTCACGGTTTGTTCTGGCTTTGGCGGCTCGGTTAGGACCGAGTGGAGTTTGCCACGTAAGCGTTTCGTCTTTTTGTGAATTTTCTCTATAAATATCCTTCATTCCTTTGTTTCATTCTTCATAACTTCATTTCTCACAACTTTTCATCTTTTCTTCTCTTCTTTCAGTTCGTGATCCCTTTGCTCCTAGAGTTTCCGGATTTGAGGACATCGTTGTAGAAGTTGACAAGAAGAAGATCGATTGGGAGTGTCCTGATCTTTGGCGCCGTTTTCTGGAGGCAAAAGATATTTTAGAAGGGCGTGCTCCTCTGAAGGGTCCTGACTTTGTTGATCCAATGGCGACATACCCCGGCATGGAGGGTGTTTGGAAGTATCGCCAGCAAAAGTATGGTGAAGCCGGACCGTCTGGAGAGGCGGCTGAGTTCGACCTGGCGGCCGGTTTTGTTCTACCGTCTGGGTCCGATTTCCATGGTGGCGGCTTGCCTGAGGGATAGATAGTCGCTCCCCAGGGCTCTGGTTGCGCTGCTGTGGCTGATAAAGGGAAGGGAGCTTCCAACAGCCCGGATCGTCCGAGGAAGGGCAAAGTGGCTCGGACGGTCGAGTCGTCTCACCCTGGTCTCCTTTTTGACGCTCGCAAGGTGGCGGGAGGAGATCCAGCTGAGTCCGTGAAGGTCGTGGACTACTTCGGAGCGTTGGCTCCGGCCTCCGCTGTTCCGTTCGATCGTTCGGTGGCTTACGGAGACCTATCCTCTGGCCTTATGATGGTAACTCTTTCTTCCTTTAGATTTGTTTTGACGCAGTTTGGTCTTTGCTGATATTTGATTTTCTTTGATTCAGGTCGCCACTCGAGCTCATGCGACCCAGGTTGCCTTAGAGGCTTCAGAGAAAGAGTCCTGAAAGAAGGACAAAAAGATCAAGGCCCTGGAAGTCAAGCTTCGGAATGCGGAGAAGAGATCGCAAAAGGAGCTCAAGAAGGCGCTCGCGGAGGCTGAGCGTAAGATGGATCTGGCGCTTAAGCAAAGCCGCTGGAAGTTGGTGGAGAAGTACCGTCTCCGAATTGAGGGTGCTAAAGCTGCTCTCGCGCTGATGCGTCAGGCGAAATATGGCGAGACTGCCTTGACTGAGGTCAGCTCGAACCTTGATCTAGTCCGGGACATTAAGTCCGAGAAGTCCAAGGTCGAGGAGGAAGAAGGAGAGCTGGAGGCATCATTAGAGCGGCTCAAAGGAGGAGGTTGGGCCGGCTCCTATGATCGGGCTGCTGCCGTTCTCGACAGCTACTTGGTATGCTCTCCCGTTTCTCCGTGCCAGTCCCTGGATGTTGAGGCTTTGGACTACGGAGCTCCTACTGCTCTCGTCGAGTATGATTAGGCTTTGGTCTTGTATTTTCTGTTTCTGTTATGTTCGGGTATTTCGACCCTTATTATATTTGCTTTGTCAAACGAACTCGATTTCTTATATCTCCTTTCATGGAGATTTATTATCCATCTGCTTTTGCCTTTGGTTGTTATGGACTTCTTTGCTTGCTCTGCTTTTATAGCTTTGATAAAGGAGAAGATGGGCGGCCGGTATGTCTCTCTTTCAAGAGGGCGGCTGGCCCATTTTGTAGAGTGAAGGGCGGCTTGCCCGTTGTCCGGGCGGCTGGCCCATTTTGCGGAACGAAGGCCGGCTGGCTCGTCTCTCTACGGAGGACGGGCGGCTGGCCCGTTTTGTAGAATGAAGGGCGGTTGGCCGGTCTCTCTACGGAGGACGGGCGGCTGGCCCGTTTTGTAGGGTGAAAGGCGGCTGGCCCGTCTCTCTACGGAGGACGGGCGGCTGGCCCATTTTGCGGAACGAAGGGCGGCTGGCCCGTCTCTCCTCGGGCGGCTGGCCCATTTTGTAGAATGAAGGGTGGCTGGCCCGTCTCTCTACGGAGGACGGGTGGCTGGCCCGTTTTGTAGGGTGAAAGGCGGCTGGCCCGTTTTGTAGGGTGAAAGGCGGCTGGCCCGTCTCTCTACGGAGGACGGGCGGCTGGCCCGTTTCGGAGCTGATTGATACTGCGTTGGAGTATTATCCCGGACACTCGAACTTTAGACCAGGTCATCCTTGCGAGTATTTCCTGGGTTTAATGCAGTCTTTTGTTGTCGCAGGGGACCAAGTTTGTTCAGATCCCTCTTTCGACTGAACGCTTTTAAGATCTCACATCAGAGCCGGTTTGTTACTGCGTTCTCGAGATGTCTTTGACCAGTGTTCCATGTCAGGCGTTTTACTGGGTTTAGAGAGTTTACTCTGTGTCCTACGTTTCGCACTATTTGCCTATGCGAAGCGCTAGTGAAAGTGAACTAATCAGAACATCGTCTCGAGCGCTTCCTGCAGGATCGCGGGATGCAGGTTACGCCCTTCGGATGTTAATCCGGAAATTTGTATAGCGTGCTAGTCTTATCCTCTGCGAGATGTTGAGAGAACCATGGTTTAAAAAGATAGTATTGTTGTGGCCAGCAACAGACGGATTTGTTGGAGAGGACTTAAGTATTTGGGAGAAATATCTTTGATCGGTTGGTGGTCGTGGATAAGTTATGAGATGCTAAGTCTCGATATTTATCCGATTTTAAGTTTGAGTTAAAGATGTGTTATGAGATACTAAGTCTCAATGTTCATTTTCCTCGGGTTTTCCGGATCAAGTTTCGAGATGCTGAGACTCGATGTCTGTCGGAATGGTGTTTTCGAAAACTTTTTCAAATTTTGGATGAGTTATGAATGGAATGGTATCCGATTTTTTTTTTTTTGTGGTAAGAAGACGGTTAAGTCTTGGTCATGGAATCGTCGGTTGTAGCTTCGACGGTTTCTGAGGTCTTTTCCTCGGCAGTTTTCGTCTCTTCTTGGTTTGTTTCCGTGGGCGGAACCTCTGTTTTCTCGAACTGTTCGGTTCTGCTTACTTTCTTCCCGGTTCAGGGACTTCGTCTTCGTTCTTCCTCTTCGGGTTCTCTCTCCGTGGGATGGTCGGATTCCGGAGCTTGTGTTCCGCCAGAAAACATCCGAGCCTCCTTCTGATTTCCCCAAACGGTCTTGATTCCGTTTGGTGTCGGGAACTTCAGGCAGAGGTGGTATGTTGATGGGATCGCTCGCATTGAATTGATCCAGGGAGTTCTCATTATCACGTTATAGATTGCGGGGTGGTTTGCCACCGCGAAGTTAACGATTTTTGTGATTCCACCGGCACGAAACGGGAGCTGGATTGTTCCGCCCGTCATTGTGACTTAGCCAGAGAATCCGGTGAGCGACCTCGGATTGGGCTTTATCATTGACGGATCGACTTTTGTCCTTTGAAGTGTCTCCCGAAAAATGACGTCCACCGAACTTCCGGTGTCGATCAAGACCTGGGAGACGTCATGGTCGTTGATGTCCAGTTCTACCACCAATGGGTCGTCGTGAGGTTGGTCAAGGCCTTCAGCGTCTTTTTCGTGGAAGGCGATCCGGTCGTCGTTTTTGGTGATCGGCTCCCGCGGGTTCGACTCCTTGTCTCCTCTTCTTAGGAACGCCTTTATCGAGGCCACTGTGTCTCGACAATACTGAGATCCTCCGATGATCATGTGGATTCTCCTGCGATTGGCGGCGGAGTTGTCTCCGTTTGGTCTCCTTCCCCGTTTGGGGGTATCTTCGTCGGGCCTTTCGGGACGTTCCTGGTTAGGTCGTCCGTCCGGGGCGCCAACGGCTTCTTTGATAGCTCCGAGACTCTCGAGGGTTACCCCGTTTCCAAGCTCCCCGGCTAATAGCTTTGCCGCGAGCCTTCTTCCGACAGTCCTGCAGTTTTCGGTTGAGTGGCCCTTTGTCTTGTGGAAGGTACAAAAGGCGTTCTCGTCGAATCCTGGTCGGGTCCAAGTATTCCACAGCCCTTTGTTTCGCTCATCATACGGTCTCTCCGTGTTTATTTGGTAGTTATGCGCTCCGCCTGGGTTGGGTTCCTCATCTCGGCTGGTTCGCTTACTTCTTCTCTCGTTTGGAAAGTTAGAAGGTTGCACCGTGCCTTTGGCGACCAATTTCGATGATTGGTGCTTTCCGGCTGGGACCCTCATTTCTTCCTCGTAGATGACGAAGTTGGAAGAACGGTGGAGAGCATCTTGAATGGTTACCGGTGGGTTCACGGTAATCTCCTTTCGGAAGTTTGAAGTCTTCAGCAAGGACTTCTTCAGGGCGTTGATTGCGGCACTGTTGCTTAGGCCGTCAATCTTCGAGACAATCATCTTAAACCTTTCGATGAAATCTCGAAGACTTTCTTCGGGCTCCTGCGACAGCGAGTAGAGGTCCGCGTCAGATGTTGACTGTCTTATGAACAGTGAGTAATGCTTCAGAAAAGCTGCCGACAATCGGTCGAAACCGTCGATGAGTCTCTTTCTAGCCTCGAGAACCACGACAGGGCTGATCCTTTCAGATGTTCCACGAAGAGGAGGCAGAATCCGGCATCTCTTTCTTCGGGTTTGAATCTAGCCCGTCCCATAGCGATGTGGAGGGCTGTCATGTGGGCCTTTGGATCGGTTGTCCCGTCGTAAAAAGGGATTCGGATTTTTCCCGGGTCAGAAAGTCTAACGCTTGTGATCCTTGAAGTGAACGGGATCTTTTGCGTTTCCTCTAAGACGCGGTCGATTTCCGGGGCCGCACTTGTCGCTTTATGGACTTGCGACCTTACCTCCTTCATCTGACTTATGGTGAGTTCCAAACGGGCACTATGCTCGTCCAACTCGTCCCTCCGTGATGATCGGGTTTTCGGATCAAGTTTCGAGATGCTGAGTCTCGATGTCTGTCGGAATGGTGTTTTCGAAAACTTTTTCAAATTTTGGATGAGTTATGAATGGAATGGTATCCGATTTTTTTTTTTTGTGGTAAGAAGACGGTTAAGTCTTGGTCATGGAATCGTCGGTTGTAGCTTCGACGGTTTCTGAGGTCTTTTCCTCGGCAGTTTTCGTCTCTTCTTGGTTTGTTTCCGTGGGCGGAACCTCTGTTTTCTCGAACTGTTCGGTTCTGCTTACTTTCTTCCCGGTTCAGGGACTTCGTCTTCGTTCTTCCTCTTCGGGTTCTCTCTCCGTGGGATGGTCGGATTCCGGAGCTTGTGTTCCGCCAGAAAACATATCCGAGCCTCCTTCTGATTTCCCCAAACGGTCTTGATTCCGTTTGGTGTCGGGAACTTCAGGCAGAGGTGGTATGTTGATGGGATCGCTCGCATTGAATTGATCCAGGGAGTTCTCATTATCACGTTATAGATGCGGGGTGGTTTGCCACCGCGAAGTTAACGATTTTTGTGATTCCACCGGCACGAACCGGGAGCTGGATTGTTCCGCCCGTCATTGTGACTTAGCCAGAGAATCCGGTGAGCGACCTCGGATTGGGCTTTATCATTGACGGATCGACTTTTGTCCTTTGAAGTGTCTCCCGAAAAATGACGTCCACCGAACTTCCGGTGTCGATCAAGACCTGGGAGACGTCATGGTCGTTGATGTCCAGTTCTACCACCAATGGGTCGTCGTGAGGTTGGTCAAGGCCTTCAGCGTCTTTTTCGTGGAAGGCGATCCGGTCGTCGTTTTTGGTGATCGGCTCCCGCGGGTTCGACTCCTTGTCTCCTCTTCTTAGGAACGCCTTTATCGAGGCCACTGTGTCTCGACAATACTGAGATCCTCCGATGATCATGTGGATTCTCCTGCGATTGGCGGCGGAGTTGTCTCCGTTTGGTCTCCTTCCCCGTTTGGGGGTATCTTCGTCGGGCTTTCGGGACGTTCCTGGTTAGGTCGTCCGTCCGGGGCGCCAACGGCTTCTTTGATAGCTCCGAGACTCTCGAGGGTTACCCCGTTTCCAAGCTCCCCGGCTAATAGCTTTGCCGCGAGCCTTCTTCCGACAGTCCTGCAGTTTTCGGTTGAGTGGCCCTTTGTCTTGTGGAAGGTACAAAAGGCGTTCTCGTCGAATCCTGGTCGGGTCCAAGTATTCCACAGCCCTTTGTTTCGCTCATCATACGGTCTCTCCGTGTTTATTTGGTAGTTATGCGCTCCGCCTGGGTTGGGTTCCTCATCTCGGCTGGTTCGCTTACTTCTTCTCTCGTTTGGAAAGTTAGAAGGTTGCACCGTGCCTTTGGCGACCAATTTCGATGATTGGTGCTTTCCGGCTGGGACCCTCATTTCTTCCTCGTAGATGACGAAGTTGGAAGAACGGTGGAGAGCATCTTGAATGGTTACCGGTGGGTTCACGGTAATCTCCTTTCGGAAGTTTGAAGTCTTCAGGGCGTTGATTGCGGCACTGTTGCTTAGGCCGTCAATCTTCGAGACAATCATCTTAAACCTTTCGATGAAATCTCGAAGACTTTCTTCGGGCTCCTGCGACAGCGAGTAGAGGTCCGCGTCAGATGTTGACTGTCTTATGAACAGTGAGTAATGCTTCAGAAAAGCTGCCGACAATCGGTCGAAACCGTCGATGAGTCTCTTTCTAGCCTCGAGAACCACGACAGGGCTGATCCTTTCAGATGTTCCACGAAGAGGAGGCAGAATCCGGCATCTCTTTCTTCGGGTTTGAATCTAGCCCGTCCCATAGCGATGTGGAGGGCTGTCATGTGGGCCTTTGGATCGGTTGTCCCGTCGTAAAAAGGGATTCGGATTTTTCCCGGGTCAGAAAGTCTAACGCTTGTGATCCTTGAAGTGAACGGGATCTTTTGCGTTTCCTCTAAGACGCGGTCGATTTCCGGGGCCGCACTTGTCGCTTTATGGACTTGCGACCTTACCTCCTTCATCTGACTTATGGTGAGTTCCAAACGGGCACTATGCTCGTCCAACTCGTCCCTCCGTGATGATCGGGTTTTCCGGATCAAGTTTCGAGATGCTGAGTCTCGATGTCTGTCGGAATGGTGTTTTCGAAAACTTTTTCAAATTTTGGATGAGTTATGAATGGAATGGTATCCGATTTTTTTTTTTTGTGGTAAGAAGACGGTTAAGTCTTGGTCATGGAATCGTCGGTTGTAGCTTCGACGGTTTCTGAAGTCTTTTCCTCGGCAGTTTTCATCTCTTCTTGGTTTGTTTCCGTGGGCGGAACCTCCGTTTTCTCGAACTGTTCGGTTCTGCTTACTTTCTTTCCTGGTTCAGGGACTTCGTCTTCGTTCTTCCTCTTCGGGTTCTCTCTCCGTGGGATGGTCGGATTCCGGAGCTTGTGTTCCGCCAGAAAACAGATCCGAGCCTCCTTCTGATTGGTCATGGAATAGTCGAAGCAACGGCAGGGAACATTCATCTTGTGTTTATTGTCGTTTCTGTTCAGCTTCCCGCTTCCGCAAATCTGCGTTCTTTGATTTCTTTTTGCTTAAAAAAAAAAAAAAAGAGGTTAAAGTTGTGTGGAATCGAATTGCTCTTGTTAGTTATTGCTCTTTTGTTTATTGGGATTGCATTCGCTGAACTTGGACTTGGTGCATCGTCTTTTCTGCTGCATCACGATCGCCGCAAACCATAAGTGCATTAGTGTAGAATAATTTAGGTTGCATTCGTTTGGCATATTTCATATTTAAAAAAAAAAAAAAGAGTATTTGTGGATTCCATTGTTTTCATTCGTTTGTTGCATATTGTCTTTGCACTCTGCATTCATCTTGTGTTTATTGTCGTTTCTGTTCAATTTATTTCAAAAAAAAAAGAAAGTGGTGTTCGCGAATTGTTTAGATTGGTAGGTTGAGTGTGTCACATATCTAGTCTTGCCTTTATTTTTTTCGTGTCTTTTCCTTTTTGCTTTGTGTCGGTCTTGAACTTGTCCATATTAATTCTTGTTGCTGCATATTCTCGTCATTATTCTCTTGTCCTTGTTTCCACTAAACCAGAAAATTAAAAGAGTTAAATTTCCTTTTTGTCTTGCTGTTCTGTTCTTTTCCTGTTTTTTGCTTGTCGTGTTAGTTTGCCATTTTTCTTGTATTGATAAAACACAAAAAAAAAGGAAAAGAAGAAGAGTTCGTGCATTTGTGTTTCAAGTTTGTTTCTTCCAAATTCTGTGGTATCTTTGATTCTTTTATTGTTTTTGTTGAGTGGAAGAACCTGCAAGTGATTAGGAAGAACAATGTCTGAAGAAGACACCTCAGATCAAGAAACTGATTATGATCTAAACATGAGCGAGGATACTTCTTACATGGAATATATTTGGTCTGAAGAAGATGATGACTATGGGCATGAACCGGATAGGGAAGAGCGTTGAACAACCAGCCTTCTTGCTCCATATCCACCCTCGATCTTACATCATTTTGGTATCATTTTGGCACAAGAATCGGACAGCATCAGAGAAGAAGCCAGCCTTAGTTTCAGATCAAAATAAAAATCAAAAGGCTGTAGCAACTAAGACTGATCACGCTCAGGTAAGTGCCTCTAAATTTCATCAAGATTTTTGTCGACTTCTTGATAGAATAGAACTGCAGATCAAGTCACAGAATGCAGAGAAAGGTCTAGGTACCAAAGGAGAATGTGAGTTATTTGGCTGTGGAGATCCGCAAGTAAACAAGAAGCAAGGAATTATGTCAGCCATTAAAACTGATAAGGTACAACCTGAATTATTTCCAATTAATTCTAATGCTTCAAAGACTGTTATGATGCATTTGCCTTTGCCCAAAAGTGCTCAGACAGATACAGGATCCAAGGATACACAACCGGCTACAATGCAGTCTAGTTCTTACCATGAAATGAAGAGCAAGCAGAGCGAGCTTGAGACGACTCCAGCTGAACCAAGTTCCACCAAGCTAGATTCGCTTGATAAGCAATTAACAGATAAGTCAATTAACACTTTGAAACTATCTAAGATGATCTGTTATAAATGTCAAAACATTGGACACATTGCTAGAGACTGTCCAACTAAAAGATCAATGCACCTAGAACTGAATAAAAAGGAGACAAACGAGTGTGATGAAATTGTTAAGGCAGATTTGAAAGTTTTAAATGCTAGTTTAATACACTTGTCTTTGCCAAAGGATGTTGAAACAGTTTCATGTGTGGAGAATGAACTAATGGAGCTCAAGGATTCACCAGCTCAATTCGCTGATCAGATCGTGCAGCTCAAAGAAGAAGAGCCAAAGGTGCACATTACCCAGAAAGAAACTACGCCAAATGCACCAGAGAAGACAACCGTGAATCCTGAACTATCTGAAGACAAAGCGGTTATACAAAAGGTTGAGAAACTTGTTGAGCAAACGCAAAGCATTGAGATTAAACATGAGCTCAAACCGGAGCTGAACAACAAGTTGGAACCGAAAACAGAGCACTGTAAGTTTTCTAAGCTTTCAGAAATATTTGAAATAATTTGCTATAGGTGCCACAACAAAGGCCATTATGCTATAACCTGTCCCTTAAGAAAAAAAAATTACTAGAAGAGAGAACTGAATTGTCTCATACAAGTGATAGTTTAGTTAAATCTGATTTGTTAAATTCAAATTCTAGTATAATGCATTTGCCTTGGTCAAGAGGATTTGAGACAGGAACAGAGAAGGAGGATAAAGAATATAAGACCCAGATCCTTAGACAACTTGTGGAAGCTTGTAAAGTAAGCACCACTATCAACCGATTTCATTTTACTGTCTCAATATCAGTTATGATGCACTTGTTCTTGCCACTTGGTTTATACTCAGGTACAAATCTCGAGATAGAGTGCAAGGCAAGGGAGTTTGTAAAGAGAAGAATGGAACTGGCCTTACTTGAACAACCAAGGATACAAGAGCTTAAAGAGGTGCCAACTGCTGATGCACACCAATCCGTGGATGAGCAATGTCATAGTGGAGAAGGCAACTTCAAAGAGAAACCACCAGACCCAGCTAAGAACACTGAAATTGTTAAGAAAATAAGTCTTGTGTTTACTCCACCTGATTCTCATGATACCTCATTTGTTTTAAAAAGATTATTACACATAGGACAACATGAAGAAAAGAATTGTGTAAAACCGCAAGTAGGAGAAGACTTTTCTAAATTCAGTGCTGAGGAAGTTGATTCAATTAGTTTATGTTATCATAGAGAATCCATAATGCACTTGTTTTTTTCCAAGAGAGTTGATTTGGATGCAGGAACCAAAGAGGAAAATCGTACAGGAACCTCACATGAAGAGAACTTGTCATCTAGCCAAGTTCCGGTTGAAAGAAGAAGTGCGCCTATGATAACCAATACCCCAAAAGGAGAACGTGATGAACCAGGCCAGAGAAGAGGAGCTGTGCTATAATACCTACTCAAGGGAGAGCCACCAGACGTGCCAAACAACACCAGACCTCATATCTATCAAGGTAAGACCCTAAACTCTCAAATGAGGATGAAAGCTAACTTGCTTTCTATTGGTGCAGGTCATATAGTTTCGAGGTCGAAACCTTTTCAAGAGGTAGAGAATGATGTAGACCTCAAGTAAACATCAACCAAGGAGCATGAGGAACACACCCAGGAGCTGACCAAGACCCTTGGAGAAGACCAGCTAAAGCGCATCAACGACCTATGCCCGTTTATTCGAGCAAACAGGCCGGGCCATAAAGAGTTAAGCTACGATTCGACTTGTTCCAGAAACTAAACTCAACAAGGAAGCCCTGAGAGAAAGAATCAATCCAAAAGCATTCCGCATGAAGAAGTTATGCTGCTCACAAGTCAACGGACTTGCAGGGGTTCCATAAGAGACCAACTCCCAAGTATGGAAGCCTTCCAATCAAATTCAGAAGAAGCGCTTAAAGACCTCAACAATATGGATTTAATGGGACTTCTATAGGAAGAATTCATCAAGTCTTTCAAGCTTCACGAACCCATAATAGCCTTGAAGACTTCAGCCTCAAAACCAGGCCATATGAGCACAAGCAAGATAACTTTTGTTTGTTGTGAATCTGTGCAACGAATCAAGAGTATCTCAGTGGTATTTGGAGCTACTAGAGACCAGAGATCAAGCCTCAGCCACGCCACAGGTAGCTTAGATATTTTTATTATTCTTTTTGCAAACTTTCCTTTTCTTGTATTTTGAATGCCTTGTTGTTTTCTTTTACAAGTCTTGTAGTTTTGAGTCTTTTGTGTAGTTTTTCTTATTTGTGTCGACCTGAATTAGGTCTAGCTGATAGGACCACTTAATAAGGTCCCCTTGCAGCCTTGTAATCGGTAGACTTTGATTTTAATAAAATAGACAACTTCTTCTTGAGACCATAGCCGCCGGCTTCTCTTGAACCCTTGCTTTCTTCTTTGTGTGTGGAATCACCATTGAAGGAGTGTTATTGTGTATCAGAGATCCTCTCATAATCTCTGTGGTGCTATCAATCCATCTCGGCCAGAAACTCTTGTGGAATCAAGTTATTCTGATCGTTTGGTGCTTGTGGAATCAAGTACCTGGTTCTTTTGCTGCTTGTGGAATCAACCAGCTGCCTTTCAATCTGAAATTGTGTGGAGTAAGACTTGGTGGACTCCAATCTTACATCAAACGGCCTCAGGAAAAGCAAGTCCTAGCGAAGGACCCGCACGCCGAGTCTCGGAGGGAGAATTTTCGTCTCCAGGGTCGGCAAGGCAACCCGCCCGCTTTTGGCGCAACAAGTCGTTTTCAACGCTCAAATCACAGGCGACTCTACCGGCCGCCGCTTTAGCTTTGGGCGAGCACCTCACGATACTTCGTGCTAGAATAGCCTCCTTCTTTAAAGGAGTAACCACAACGATGGATACCGCCAACTTATCCGCGGGCCACTCGGGCGGAGGGATGGCTTGACTACCATCCGCAAGTCCCGACTCCGACGGGCCAACCGCCGACTTATCCTTGGAATCTTTTCCAAGCTTGTCTGCCTCTCCGTTCTTCTTCATTTGCCTCCTCTCGCGAAAAGATGATACACGAGTTTTAAACCCTATTTCCTACTGCAAGTGCACAACAACGAAGTAGTACTTAGGGGTCGATCCCACGAAGGCCAAGTTCACACTTTGATCTTAATGAGCTAAATTAAAAGCTAAGACAATTCAATTGGGGTTTGGTTTCGTAAATAGCAAGTAATAAAAGCAAAAATCGGTTGTAAAAATAATATTAGACAAGCGTTAGGTCAAGGAATTTCGCAGGAGATTCAGAGCAAAGGATCAAACAACTATTAAGGCAATTATTTAAGCACAAGTCTAGAACTCAACATAAAGATAATATCAATCCACTCTCGTGGCATCAATAACTTTATCTAACAACCTAAAATCCTAACTCTCGTTGGTTTTAGAAATCGCAGACAAGCATTAAGGATAGATTTGATTTGTTCACAATTCTCCAATACATCTACTCTCGCAGCTAATGAATAAATTGCTCACCCAAGTTTCTTCTAGCAACCTAGCAACTCTCGCTGTCTAAGTTAAACCTAATATCATAAAATCAAGTGATCAATTCGATCCAAGCATTAAGAACAACAAGGGTGAAGACATCGATTTGAATAGCCTATTTGTGTTTAACCCTAAAGCTTTCCTTTGAAAAACCTTAACCTAACTAAGAGATCTACTCAGACATAATTAAAGAAGAAGAAAACAAAGAGATTATAGAGTTCATCATAAAAGCTTGAATAGATAATAAAAGCTGAAAATAAACTTCAATAAGAACTTGATCAAAGCATAAAGATAGATAACAAAAACTGAAAATAACTAAATAAGAACTTGAGTAAAGCATAAAGATAGATAATAAGAGCTGAAAGTAAACTTAATAAAACTTTATCAAAGCATAAAGATAGATAATAAGAACTGAAAATAAACTAAATAGTACTTGATAAAAGCATAAATGTTTAAAGCCTAAAAGAGAAGAGAAACAATGTTTAGAAGCAAGAGAAGACTGAGAGAAGAAGATGGTGTGTTTGCAGCTTGATGCTGTGAGTCCATTATATAGGCCATGGTGTAGGGTAGGAGGTGAGACGGGGAACGATCGTTCTGTAGGAGAACGGTCGTTCTGAGTGGTCGATCGCGAAGTAGGTGGGTGTAGGTGAGTCGGGGAACGGTCGTTCTGTTGAGAGAACGGTCGTTCTTGTGCTTTTTCGTCGGTAGAGTAAGTGAGACGGGGAACGACCGTTCTTGGAGAGAACGGTCGTTCTGAACTCTTGTCGGAAGGGTAGGTGGGAGCAAGAACGGTCGTTCTCTATGGGAATGGTCGTTCTATAGGGGAATGGTCGTTCTCTTGTGGAATGGTCGTTCTCTTCATGTTTTTCAACCTTAACTTGACTCGAACATGTCCGTAAGCGCCAAACTCCATAAAATCTGTCTAAAGACTTGAGACAATAGAAAAGACTCGAAAAACTAACGAAAGATGCAAATCAAAACTCAAACCGAATACTAAAAACAAATCAAAATATGTTAAAAATACATAATATCAACTCCCCCCAACTAAGACCTTTGCTTGTCCCAAAGAAAAACTAGAGATCTTACAAAGAGGAGAGGTTTGAAAAACGTGTGAAACTCGTAAAACTTATAGGACCATACTCTAAATCAATTGCCCGTTAACCGCATTCTCAAAGTTCAGATCAAACCATACTTCATTGTACTTCTTCATAACCGTAGTAAATAAGTGAAGTCTCATGATCAAACAGAAATTAATATTTAACATTCATTATCAAATGCGTGTACTCTCACAAAGGGAATATCTAACACGTTATGGTCTAGTATCAAGGTTGGTATTTGGTGGCTCAAGTGTTTCGGTTTCTTTTAGCAGTACAAACGGATGCAAATCATTATGCAAAATCACAGTGAGACATGGACCAATTAGGAGGTACACAACTCTCCTTAACTCTAATCCTTCTACCCATTAAAAGTTCATCCTCTTTTGAAACGAAAATTTTCGATGAATATATTCAAAAAGAGATCACATTTTTAGACACATCCCATGAGTTTAATCAGAAAGAGACCACCTATCTAGACACAGTCCTAAAGAAAAGTTGTGTCGGTCCGTATACTCCATAGTTTTTGCACATGAATGCAATGACAGTAAACGAAAATAAGTGGTTTTCAACATGGAAATGGTAAGGGTGTGGTACTAGACTAAGGATAAGTCTAGCCATTTGGAGTTAGTAAAGATTGGCAGAAATGATGCAAAGAAAACTCCAAATGTAAAATCCAATACATGATTATCAACCCCCTAAGTGAGATAAATTAAGTCCATATTAAGTTCCAATAATTCGATTAAGTTCAGATGATTTGAGAAATTCACTAAATGATCAAGTTATGGATTTTTCTGCGTTTCCAAACTATCCTCAAACAATGCTAAGTAGTCGTAAGGCAATGACATCGAACATGTTGCAATTCCAAAAAGTTAACAAATTCACCAAGTGTTTTGACTCGATAATTTTTTTTTTTTAAGGTTCTTTTTTTTGAAAATCTAAACACACCAAAATAAAACATAAGAAATAAACATCCATAAAACACACCGTTAGTACACAAATGAATCCCTCCCCCAGACTTGTTTTTAACCGTCCCGGTTAAAACAAATCTGAAAGAGAAATCCGCAAACTCATAAATAGAATAAAAGTGTTCCAAAATGAAAATGGATATAACAAGGGTGACAGAAATAACCACAAGCTTAGATGGCTACAGAACGACCTTTCTTTAATTCGATGGGAACGATCGTTATTCCTCGTAGCACGACCGTTCTTGTCAGGAACGATCGACCTCTTCACCCCCAGAAGAGCGGTTTCTCAAATACTTAATAAAGACCTACAAAAAATCTCGAGCAAAACAAGAAACATAAACAAAACAAGAACGAAAAACTTCACGATATTTACATGTTACCTGGTGGGTTGCCTCCCACGAAAGCGCTTGTTTTACGTCGCTAAGCTTGACGTGAGGAGTTGATTATGCTTGAGGAGGCTCGGTCAAGGGAGTTTCTTCCCCGTCTCCGAGTTGTGTGTCGGCAAGATATGGTTTCAATCGCTGTCCATTGACCACAAACTCTTCTCCTTTAGTTTTGAATAAGACGACAGCTCCATATGGTCGCACTTCCTTTATGGTGAAGGACCCTGACCATCTCGATCGCAACTTCCCGGGAAACAGCTTCAGCCGAGAGTTGAAGAATAGAACCTGGTCGTTGGGGGCGAAGTTACGAGCCAGGATGTGCTTGTCGTGGTATGCTTTGGTTCGTTCCTTGTAGATTTTGGGGTTCTCATAGGCCTGATGCCTAATCTCCTGAAGCTCGTGTAGCTGCATCATGCGTCGTTCTGAAGCCGGCTTAATGTCATAGTTGAGCAGCTTGACAGCCCATGCGGCTTTGAATTCGAGCTCAACGGGGAGGTGACAGGCTTTGCCGTAAACAAGGTGGAAAGGAGTGGTCCCGAGAGGCGTTTTGTAGGCGGTCCTGTAAGCCCATAGAGCGTCGTCTAGCTTGGAGGCCCAGTCCTTCCGAGTTGTGCTCACAGCCTTCTGAAGTATGCTCTTGATTTCGCGGTTAGATATCTCAACTTGCCCACTTGTTTGCGGATGGTAAGGCGTTGCGACCTTGTGCTTTACACCATTCTTGCGTAATAGATTCTCGAAGATCTTGTTGATAAAGTGAGAGCCTCCATCGCTGATGACAACTCGCGGAACACCAAACCTAGGGAAAATGATAGACTTGAACATCTTGATCACCACCCTTGCATCGTTCGTGGGACTCGCCAATGCCTCAACCCATTTAGACACATAGTCAACAGCTACGATTATGTACTCATTCCCGAAAGAAGATGGGAATGGCCCCATAAAATCAATGCCACATACGTCAAAGACCTCCACTTCGAGAATGAAGTTCTGTGGCATCTCATTGCGCTTGCTGATGTTGCCCTGTCGCTGGCATGAATCGCATCTAGAGATAAAGCGCTGAGCATCTTTAAACATTGTTGGCCACCAATACCCAGCTTGCAGAACCTTGGAGACTGTTTTGAAAGTAGCGAAGTGTCCGGCATAGGAAGAGCCATGACAGTGAAACAGAATCTCCGGTATCTCCTCCTCAGCCACGCAACGTCTGAATACTCCATCTGGGCAATGCTTGTACAGGTACGGCTCATCCCAGAAGTTATGGCGAATATCCTTTAGGAATTTCTTCCTTTTGTTTCCCACAAAACCGTGAGGTTCTAGATCAGCAGCTAGGTAGTTCGCAATCTCACCAAACCAAGGAATCTGAGGATGTCGGCTGCTTTCGGTTTGGTTGCAGAATTCGGACTGAGCAGGTGCTCGCTGGGTGGGAGCACGTGCTTCCTCAATTTGGAATGCTCCGATCGAGTAAACCTGTTCTTCAGGGAGGCTGTCATTGAGTGGGAGTTCTTCATCAATCCGCATCCTAGATAAATGGTCGGCAGCACCATTATCTATTCCCTTCTTGTCTTTGATCTCCAGGTCGAATTCTTGAAGTAGGAGAATCCACCTAAGTAGCCGCGGCTTAGCGTCTTTCTTGGTCAGCAGATACTTGAGTGCTGCATGATCAGTATGAACTATAACCTTTGATCCAACGAGATAGGACCGAAACTTCTCAAAGGCAAAGACGACGGCCAGAAGCTCCTTTTCTGTCGTAGCATACTTGCACTGAGCATCATCCAATGTGCGACTGGCGTAGTAGATAACGTGGAGCTTCTTGTCTTTCCTCTGGCCGAGAACTGCACCAACAGCATAGTCGCTAACATCTGTCATAACCTCGAAAGGTAGGCTCCAATCTGGCGGCTGCACAATGGGTGCGCTGACCAATGCTCCTTTGATCGTATGAAAAGCCTCAAGACAGTCACTATTAAATTTGAACTTCACCTCCTTGCACAACAGCCTCGTGAGGGGTCTAGCTATCTTTGAAAAATCCTTGATGAACCTGCGATAGAAGCCTGCATGCCCCAGAAAACTGCGGATCCCCTTGACAGAAGTAAGTGGTTGTAGGTTCATCATAACCTCGATCCCATTCCTGACCATGAAGTGACACTTCTCCCAGTTTAGAACTAGGTGCTTTTCCTCACATCGCTGAAGTACCCTGCATAGATTAGACAAACAGTGAGAGAAAGAGTCTCCATACACCGAGAAGTCATCTATGAACACCTCCATTATGTCTTCGATCAAGTCGGTAAAAATGGACATCATGCATCACTGGAAAGTTGTCGGAGCATTGCACAATCCGAATGGCATGCGCCGGTAAGCGAATGTGCCATAAGGACATGTGAATGTTGTTTTCTCCTGGTCGTCCGGATTGATGGGAATCTGAAAGAAACCTGAATAACCATCTAAAAAACAGTAGTATGGATGGTTAGCAAGTCTTTTAAGCATCTAATCAATAAAGGGCAAAGGGAAGTGATCCTTCCGAGTTGCAGCATTCAGTTTACGATAATCTATGCACATTCTATGGCCGGTTATGATCCTAGTCGGTATCAGTTCATTCGTATCATTCTTTATTACAGTGATTCCACCTTTCTTAGGAACTACATGAACTGGACCAACCCAAGTACTATCAGAAATAGCATAAATTACACCGGCTTCCAGAAGTTTCATTATCTCCTTCTTAACAACATCTTTCAGATTCGGATTTAACCTCCTCTGATGTTCTATAGAACTCATCGATTCATTTTCTAGATGTATCCTATGCATGCAAAGATCAGGGGAGATGCCAGTGATATCATCAAGTGAATACCCTATAGCCTTTCTATACTTCCTAAGCTCGCATAAAAGTAAAGCTACTTCCACATTATTCAAATCAGCATTCACAATTATCGGGTAAGTAGAGTTCGTTCCAAGGAATGCGTACCTGAGCCCGGCTGGAAGATTTTTGAGCTCCAGTTTGGGTGCTTTCAATTCGCTCCAAGGGCTATCTATCGGGTCAAGTGGCGGAGCAGGTGCTCGCGGGATTGGAGCGGGTGCTCCGTCTGTTTCTGCCGAGTTCTCCTCATCTTCTAGGCTCGTGTACGCCACCATCTCCTCCATTCTTCGGTGTGAGAGCCGAAACTCACACTGTCAAAACTTATATTTAGTGGGGGCTCGAAAATTCTATTTTTAAAGAATTAAAGGACCGAAAATGCAAAAGAGAAATTTTTATTGATATTTTCCGAAAGTATATGGGAAATTAGCAAAAGCTGAATAGTCATAAATTGCTTAAACTCATAATACTCGGATCTGGGATGAGATTTACCCTTACATGAGCGTACATATATATACTGACAATCCTAGGAGGCTAAGACTTCAGATTTCTGATGTGGGACCTCGTCTTTCTTTCCCAGCCGCCGACCTAAGCTTTTTGGGCCCGATATCCGGCCCGAGAGTCTTCTGTGATCCATCCGTGCGTTCTGACCCAAATCCGGTCCGCCGATGAATAGTGATCCGTGAATAGTAAACCGGTGAATAGTAATCCGATGAATAGTAATCCGAATCTCGGTTTATGCTCAATTCGATTTTTCGGTTAACTTTGTCTCGGGATGAATAGTGTTCCGAGCGTTTTACGACTTCTGAGATTTGAACCGCCCATTTTTCGTTTGAACTTCCAGCCGCCGGTTCTCGTATCAATGGCCAGCCGCCGGATCCTTTGGCTCGTGTGCTTGGCGACTGGTCCATGAACGGCTGGACGTTCGTCACGGTCTTTCGGGGAATGTTTACGGACGTCTTTGGAGTCAGAACATGCACATGGATGATCTTCGGGTCGGTTCGGGCATGACGGTCGGTCGACTGGACGATGTTCGGACGATGAGTCTTGACTTGAGAAATGGTCGTGTGCATGTGATGAAGACCCGGCGGCTGGCACTTACCCCAGCCGCCGGTTGGTGTATCATGAAGATCCGGCGGCTGGCACTCATCCCAGCCGCCGGCCATGGACGTGTGAAAACCCGGCGGCTGGCACTCATCCCAGCCGCCGGATTCGGATGAGGAATACCCGGCGGCTGGCACTTATCCCAGCCGCCGGTTCGTATCTTGGATGGATCGTGGGTAGTTTGTCTTAGCTCGTCCGTCCCATGTTCGGATGAAGAAGACCCGGCGGCTGGCACTCATCCCAGCCGCCGGTTTCGGATGAAGAAGACCCGGCGGCTGGCACTCATCCCAGCCACCGGTTTCGGATGAAGAAGACACGGCGGCTGGCACTCATCCCAGCCGCCGGTTTCGGATGAAGAAGACCCGGCGGCTGGCACTCATCCCAGCCGCCGGCCTTGGATGGAGAAGACCCGGCGGCTGGCAGTCATCCCAGCCGCCGGTTCGTGTCTTGGACGGGTCGTGGGCATTTTTGCCTTAGCTTGCCCGTTCCATGTTCGTGATTTGATCTCGACCTTGACTTCTCGTTCCGTCAATCTTCGAGGAGGGGATTTCGACCCCAACATTCGGCTGGAATCTAGCATCTTGGCAAAGTTGTCAGCATCCTTGCTCAAGAAACCATGCTCTCTTTCAGCTAGAGGTAGAGCGGTTTCAAGAGGATCCGGGCACAGAAGCTCTTCAGCTGCCTCATTATATACATCATCCACGCCTTCCACAGTGAAGGTCTGTCCATCCATCATCCGTTTCTTCAACAATTTATCCATCTCGAATGACATTACCATGTCGCCTAGCTGAAGGTCAATCACTCCATTCTGTACATCGATTATTGCACCAGCTGTGCATAAGAATGGTCGGCCGAGAATCAGAGGGTCTTTCGGTTCTTCTTCAAGCTCTAGAACCACGAAATCAGCTGGGATGAGTGCGTCTCAAATTAGCACATGAAGATCCTCTAACATACCTACCAGAAGCTTTGTTGATCTGTCTGCGAAGACCAATGAGATGCGCGTGGGTTTGAACTTTGTGAACCCTAACCGCTTTGCCACAGAGTATGGCATAAGGTTGACACTGGAACCGAGATCGCACATAGAGCATGTGAATGTCATGGGGCCGATCTTGACTGATAAAACGAATCTGCCAGGATCGCTTCTCTTCTTAAGGACCTTGTTCTGCAGAACAGCACTGCATTCTTTGGAGATTACCATCACATTTTCCTCCTCAGCTACTTTTCCGGAGACTAGGGTTTTCATATACCGTTTGAGAGCAGGTATCATCTGAATGGCATCCGTGAGAGGCAGCTTCACGGTTAGGTCTCTGAGCATCTCTCTGCATTTAGCATCCTCTAAATTCTTGCGAGACTTCTTGGGTGGTACAGGGTATGGGACCTTGGGTTTGTACACCCTTGCTTCCGGATTGCTAGCCGAAATTGTTGGAGTTTCTTGGCTGAGCATGTGCTCGGTTGACGCACCAGGGTGCTCGGTTGTCGCTTTTTTTCCTTTTCCGCTCCGGAAGTCGTTGCCGAATTCAATGTTTTCCCGCTCCTTAGCTCGATGGCGTTGACAAACTCCTTCCTAGGTGCTTCAGCTTTTCCAGGCAGAGTCCCTGGTGTTCTTTTTATAGACTCGGCAGTTTGTGCAATCTGAACATCCAGTTGCTTCATGTGGGTCCATACAGCCCCATACTTCCCATTAAGATCAACATACATAGTGTCAACTTTGGAGTTGATCTCTGCTGCCGCCTTTTGGTGACTCGCCATCAACTGCTGCATCATGTTCTTCAGCTCGTCTTGGGAGCTGGTTACTGAAGATGAAGGCTGCGGATTTGTGAAAGTCTGGGGTTGCGAGTTTGTGAAAGGCTGCTTTGGCTGATTCCCTCCTTGGAAACGGTTCTGATTAGGAATGAATGGCCGGTTCTGGTAGTTGTTGGAGTAGTTCTTCTGAAAACCCATATGTGGCTGATTTCCTTGCTTAGGATAAACCTGATCCTACGGATTCTCCACATTGGTGCTCCTATAGGACAGGTTCGGATGAGTGTTGAAGCTTTGGTTGTTGAAACCGCGGTTCTGTCCGAAACCTTGTCCCGTCACGTAATTGACCTCCATCTGATCATTCCTGGTTTCTTTCTCATAGACTTGAGCGAGAGGTGCTTCCCCATTCTCGTCCACAAAGTGGACTGACTTCTGGTTCTTTTTTAGCAAAAGGTTAACCAAGGCCACGAGCTCATTAATCATCTTGGAGTCCAAACTCTTGACCTTCTTCCTGTCGTACTCCGGGATTTTGTTGCTGGAACTTGCGGCTAGGTTCTCGATCAGCTCCAGAGCTCCTTCCTTTGACTTAGTGTAGAAGTCACCGTTACTAGCTGCATTCAGGGCGTTTCTGTAGTCCCAATCTACTCCGTCATAGAAGGTGCTGAGCAGCTGCTCATCACTTAACCCATGGTGAGGGCACTCGCGCTTGTACTCCTTAAACCGCTCCTATGCTTCATTGAAGGATTCGCCGGACTGTTGCTCGAATGAGGAGATCTTGTTCCTCAAGGCTGCGGTCTTGGATTTCGTGTAGAACTTATCCAAGAAGGCTGCTCGCGCATCAGCCCAACTCGGTAGAGAGCCTGGTGGTAAAGATTTTAACCACCATGATGCTTTTCCCGTAAGAAAGAAGGGGAAAAGCTAGCACTTCAAGAAATCTGGAGGCACACCATTAGAGCCGGTTGTGCTACAGATCTCTTCGAAGTTCTCGATGTGATCCATCGGAATCTCAGCAGGCAGACCGTGGAAAAGGTGTTGCTTCACGAGGGCGATCATTTGAGGCTTGATCTCGTAATCTTGCCTCTGGATGGTCGGGGTAACGATCGCAGATCGATCCTGGTAGTATGCATGAGCCGCATATTTGTCCCCAAAAGCAGGTTGTGCAATGAGTTGCCTCTCCTGTTGCAAGCGAAGCTGCTCCATGGCTGTCTGAAGTTGTTGCAGCTGAGCTGCGATGTCTGCTTGTCCGCCCATCTCTAAGTTGGCGGTGTCAGTCGGTTCTTCTTCTTGAACGGGTGTGTTGCGTCTTCTGCTTTTTCGTTCTCTCCTTGCTAGCTCGTCGTTTGTCAAGCAAAGAAGGTCCTCGTTGTTTTTGCTCCTTGTGCTCCTTGTGGACATGCACCTGAAACACAAAAACAAAGAAGAAAAGAAAACGAGTTCAGTAAAGTTCTTAGTCTAATAATTCAGCCGTAAACCAAAGGTGAAAATTTGGTCCCCGGCAATGGCGCCAAAAACTTGATACACGAGTTTTAAACCCTATTTCCTACGGCAAGTGCACAGCAACGAAGTAGTACTTAGGGGTCGATCCCACGAAGACCAAGTTCACACTTTGATCTTAATGAGCTAAATTAAAAGCTAAGACAATTCAATTGGGGTTTGGTTTCGGAAATAGCAAGTAATAAAAGCAAAAATCGTTTGTAAAAATAATATTAAACAAGCGTTAGGTCAAGGAATTTCGCAGGAGATTCAGAGCAAATGATCAAACAACTACTCAGGCAATGATTTAAGCACAAGTCTAGAACTCAACATAAATATAATATCAATCCACTTTCGTGCCACTTTCGTGGCATCAATAACTTTATCTAACAACCTAAAATCCTAACTCTCGTTGGTTTTAGAAATCGCAGACAAGCATTAAGGATAGGTTTGATTTGTTCACAATTCTCCAATACATCTACTCTCGCAGGAAAAGAATAAATTGCTCACCCAAGATTCTTCTAGCAACCAGCAACTCTCGCTGTCTAAGTTAAACCTAATATCATAAAATCAAGTGATCAATTCGATCCAAGCATTAAGAACAACAAGGGTGAAGACATCGATTTGAATAGCCTATTTATGTTTAACCCTAAAGCTCATGAATTCCTTTGAAAACCTTAACCTAACTAAGAGATCTACTCAGACATAATTAAAGAAGAAGAAAACAAAGAGATTATAGAGTTCATCATAAAAGCTTGAATAGATAATAAAAGCTGAAAATAAACTTCAATAAGAACTTGATCAAAGCATAAAGATAGATAACAAAAACTGAAAATAATTAAATAAGAACTTGATTAAAGCATAAAGATAGATAATAAGAGCTGAAAGTAAACTTCATAAAACTTGATCAAAGCATAAAGATAGATAATAAGAACTGAAAATAAAGTAAATAGAACTTGATCAAAGCATAAATGTTTAAAGCTTAAAAGAGAAGAGAAACAATGTTTAGAAGCAAGAGAAGACTGAGAGAAGAAGATGGTGTGTTTGTAGCTTGATGCTGTGAGCCCATTATATAGGCCAAGGTATAGGGGAGTAGGTGAGACGGGGAATGACCGTTCTGTAAGAGAACGGTCGTTCTGAGTGGTCGATCGCAAAGTAGGTGGGTGTAGGTGAGTCGGGGAACGGGTCGTTCTGTTGAGAGAACGGTCGTTCTTGTGCTTTTTCGTCGGCAGGGTAGGTGGGAGCAAGAACGGTCGTTCTCTATGGGAATGGTCGTTCTAAAGGGGAATGGTCGTTCTCTTGGGGAATGGTCGTTCTCTAGGGGAATGGTCGTTCTTTCGTGTTTTTCACCTTAACTTGACTCGAACATGTCCGTAAGCGTCAAACTCCATAAAATCTGTATAAAGACTCGAAACAATAGAAAAGACTCGAAAAACTAACGAAAGATGCAAATCAAAACTCAAACCGAATACTAAAAACAAATCAAAATATGTTAAAAATACATAATATCAAAATACGGCCTAACAATGATATTAGATTCAAGGAGACGGAAAGGGCACTCGGCTTTAGGAAGAATTCGTGAAGAAAAAGAAGAAGCAAGGGCGCATATATATAGTCGGACGGTTCGAATCCCAGTTCGAATAGGAATTAGATCTTTCCAATTCCGAGCCAACCGCCCACAAGTCGTTCATATGAAAAAGGAAGTTTTTCTTTTTGTTATAAAAAAAAAAAAAAAAAGAGAGGAAATTTTCCGTTTCGGTCAATCCCGATTAAACCTCGGCTTAAAGCTCATCGTTCCAGACTACGGAGACAAAGAGCTGGGGGGCCAACTGTTGGGGTCGAAATCCCCTCCTCGAAGATTGACAAAACGAGAGTCCATAAGCAAGATCAAATGGAAACTTATCCCAAGCATGGACCGAACGAGCTAAGGCCAGCTGCCCACGATCTGTACGAGACACGACCCGGAGGCTGGTACGAGGCCAGCCTCCCACGGCCAGTGCAAGGAGTGACCCGTCGGCTGGGACAAAGCCAGCCGCCCATGGTCGATCCGAGGTAAGGCCCGGCTGCAGAGATACGGCCAGCCGCCCATCTTCCCTCCGAGGATAGATCCGGCTGCCGGGATACGGCCAGCCGCCCATCTTCCCTCCGAGGATAGATCCGGCTGCTGGGATACGACCAGCCGCCCATTTCCCCTCCGAGGCAAGGCCCGGCTGCCGGGATGCGGCCAGCCGCCCATCTTCCCTCCGAGGATAGATCCGGCTGCCGGGATACGTCCAGCGCCCATCTTACCTCCGAGGATAGATCCGGCTGCTGGGATACGGCCAGCCGCCCAAGCTTTCCCCGAACAAGACCCGGCGGCTGGGATATGGCCAGCCGCCCAAGCCTTCTCCGAACACGGTGAGGCGGCTGGGATAAAGCCAGCCTCCCATGATCAATTTCTTAGTCAAGACTCGTTATCCGAACACTGTCCAGCCGACCGACCATCAAGCATAACTCTAAGCTCGGACCGACTCGAAGATTAGGCATTTGCATGTTCTGACTCCAAAACATCCATAAACATTCTTCGAAAGACCGTGACCGACGTTCAGCCGTCCATGGACCAGTCGCGCAAGCACACGAGCCAAAGGAATTGGCGGCTGGCCATCAATACCAAAACCGGCGGCTGGAAGTTCGAATAAAGAACGTTCGGAATACTATTCACATGGGAAAAACCGTCAAAACACTATTCATATCGGATTCCTATTCATTGATTATAAAAGGCGGGCCAGATTTGGGTCAGAATGTGCAGGTGGATCACAAAAGATTTTCGGGCCGGATTTCGGGCCCATCGATTATAAAAGGCGGGCCAGATTTGGGTCAGAATGTGCAGGTGGATCACAGAAGATTTTCGGGCCGGATTTCGGGCCCAGAAGGTTAAGTCGGCGGCTGAGAAGAAACTACAGAGTCCCACATCGAAAATATGAAGTCTTAGCATCCTAGGATTGACAGTATATATATGTACGCTCATGTAAATGTCAAAGTCATCCCATATCCGGGTATTAGGAGTTTTAGCAATATAAGACTTTTCAGCTTTTGCTAATTATTCTTGTACTTTCGGAAATCATCATAAAATCTCTCTTTTTGCATTTTCGGTCCTTTAGTTCTTTAAAATAGAATTTTCGAGCCCCCATAAAATTTAAGTTTTGACAGTGTGAGTTTCGGCTCTCACAAAATATATTCTTAAAGGGCGGGCTCCTCTGAAAGGTCCAGACTTTGTTGATCCAATGATGACTTATCCTGGAATGGATGGCGTTTGGATGTACCGTTACTAGAAGTACGGAGAGGCTGGTCCGTCTGAGCCGGCGGCTGCATTTGAGCCAGAGGCCGGATTTGAGCCGGAGGCCGAGCCTTCTGTTCCGATGGCGTCCGAGGGACAAGTTCCTGTTCCCCAGGAATCTGATCGTGCCGCTGCGGCCGACAAAGGCAAAGGGGTTGCTAGCGGTTTGGATCGTTTGAGGAAGACCAAGGCTCCTCGAAGGGTCGAGGCTCCCGAGTCCGGTTTGATGTTAGATGCCCGCAAGGCGGCAGAAGGAGACTTGGTTGAATCTGCGAGGGTCGTGGATTATATCGGCGAATCTGCCCCGACTACTACTCTGCCGTTTGATCCCTCGGCAGCATATGGGGATTTATCTTCCGGCCTTGTGATGGTATCTTCTTGCTTAGTTGCTTTTGATATGAGTTTGCTCTTCTCTTGACCTTGCTTATTGAATACTCGTCTTGTTTTGATTCAGATCGCCACTCGGGCGCATGCGACCCGGCTCAAACTCGAGGCGACGACAAAAGAGTCCCGGAAGAAGGACAAAAAGATTAGAAATCTGGAGGTCCGGCTCAGGAGAGCGGAGAAGAAGGCCCAAAGGCTTGAATCTGCCGCTGCCGCGGAGGTGCAGGCTCTTAAAGACGAGCTCAAGGAGGCCAAGCGTGAGATGGATACGGCAGCGAAATGCTGCCAATGGGCGGCTGTGGAGAAATTCCGTCTTCGCGTCGAGAGTGCGAGGGCTGCCTTAGCTCCGCTGCGTTAGGCCAGGTTAGGCGAGGCTGCTCTGACCGAAGTCGGCTCGAACCTGGTGATGGTCCGGGATATTAAATCCGGGAAGAAGAAGGTTGACGAAGAGGAGGCCGAGTTGGAGTCTCCGGGTGCAGACGTCCAGGACATGGCTGAAGCTGGCGCTCTCCTCTCGTCGAGCATGATTAGGTTTTTGCTTATTGAAATAATAAAACGATTGATTAGGCCCGTCAGACTAACTTACTTGCATTTCTGTTGTTGTTTTCGAGTTGCTGGAGTACCCGATGTATTTGCTTCTATTAAACTCACTTGATTGCTTGATTTTCTCTTTTAAGGATATCATTTCATCATTCAGTTATATTTGCTTCGACGTTGATGGCTTTGGCTCAAGCTTTGAAACCGGTGTATCATTTTGGATACTATTCGGATTTTAGTTCTCGTCGGGATTATTAGACCGTTCTTGACTCTGTTCTTTGGCTCCGGACTCGAGTTGTGAAACCAGCATATCGTCTCGGATATTGTTTGGATTTTGGTTGAGGCTGCCGAATCCTTGCTTGTCTTCGCTGGATTCTTCGGACCTCTTATCTTGTCTGCTTGTATTTTGTATGGTGCGTTTCGAGATGCTTTTTCTGGGCATTCCGAACTTAAGGAACCAGTGTATCATCGCGGATACTGTCTGGGTTTATATTTTTCGTCCGGATCCATTCTCAACTTCGCTGGACCCTTGATCCGTTTTGTTCCTACTTGGTTATTCGACTTTCCTTCCATGAATCGTCTTTTAACTCTTTTGGTTATGTTTGACTTGTTCAATGGACTTGTGCTTTGTATGCTGCGTTGGAGATGCTTTTCCGGGCACTCCGAGATTTCTGACCAGGGTTCTTGGATTGCAGATGTCTCCTGGGTTTAATGTTTGTTTTTGGTGTCGCGGGGAACTGAGCTCGCTTGACTCCCTCTTTCGACGGAACGCTTTTAAGATCTCTTATCAGAGCCGGTTTGACACTGCGTCCTCGAGATGTCTTAGACCAGCTTTCAACTTCCTGGTTTACACCACGCACTATTTACCTATGCTAAGTGTTCTTGAAGTTAAACTAATCAGAACATCGTCTTGACGCTTCCCGCATTCCCGATCATGTTACGCCTTTCGGATGTTAGTCCGGAATATTGTATAGCGCGCTACTCTTATCCGCTGCGGGATGTCAAAAGAACCATGGTTGAAAAGTAAGAGTCTTGTTGTGGCCAGCAACAGAAGTGTTCGTTTGGATTTGAATACTTGAGAGATATTTTATGTATCTCAATCGATGGATAGTCCCGAGATGCTAAGTCCCGATGTTTATCCGGGATCATTTCTCGGGGATCGTTCGAGTTCTAGACGTGATATGAGATGCTAGGTCTCAATGTTCGTCACCTCGGATCTCTCTGGACTCTTTGTTTCTCCGAACGGGTTACAAGATGCTAAGTCCTGATTTTCGTCCGGATCTGTATTTTTGGGAAATTACTCAAGTTTCTGGACGTGTTATGAGATGCTAAGTCTCAATGTTCGTAACCTCGGATCTTTTTGGACTCTTTGTTTCTCCGGACGGGTTACAAGATGCTAAGTCCTGATTTTCTTCCTGATTGGTATTTCCGAGATATTCTTCGAGTTTTTGATGTGTTATGAGATACTATGTCTCAATGTTCATCATATCGAATTTTTTTTGAAAATTTGGGAGTATATGTATATACGGACCCACTCCCCCCTTTTTTATGGAGGGGGGCAACTGAACTCGTTTTTTAAGCGAGCTGCCTACGTACCCTTCGTGAAAAGGGATCAAGTCAACCGTAGTTCTGTTTTTTTTTTTTTGTAGCTTGAAGGCGGCTAAGTTTCGGCAGCGGAACCGCCCGTTGCGGCTTCAGTGGTTTCTCCGGTTCTTTCTTCGGTACTTTTCGTTTATGCTTGGGCAATTTTAGCTTCTGTGGGTGGAACCTACGTTTTTTCATACTGCTCGGTTCTGCTTACTTTCTTTCCCAACTTGGGGACTTCATCTTCCTTCTTTCTTTTCGTGTTTTCCCTCTGCGGGACCATCGGATTCCGGAGCTTGTGTTCTGCCAGTAAACAGATCCGTGCCTCCTTCTGATTTCCCCAGACGGTCTTGATTCCGTTCGGTGTCGGGAATTTTAGGCAAAGATGATAGGTTGACGGGATTGCTCGCATTAAGTTGATCTACGGGGTTCCCATTATTACGTTATAAATTGCGGGGTGGTTTGCCACCGTAAAGTTAACGATCTTTGTGATTCCACCGGCACTAACAGGGAGCTGGATTGTCCTGTCTGTCATTGTGACTTCGCCGGAGAACCCGGTCAGTGATCTTGGATTGGGTTTTATCATGGACGTATCCACCTTCAACCTTTGGAGCGTCTCTCGAAAAAATGACGTCTACCGAACTTCTGGTGTCGATCAAGACCCGAGAGACGTCGTGGTCGTTGATGTCCAGCTCCACTACCAATGGGTCGTCATGGGGTTGATCGAGACCTTCGGCGTCTTTTTCATGAAGGGCGATCTGGTCCTCGTTCTCGGTGATTGGCTCCCGCAGGTTAGATTCTTTGTCTCCTTTCCTCAGGAACGCATTTATGGAAGCCACCGTGTCTCGACAGTATTGGGATCCTCCGATGATCATACGGATCCTCGTTCGGTTCACGGCGGAGTCGTCGGGACGTTCCTGATTGGGTCTCCTTCCCCGCTTGGGCGTTTCCTCGTCGGGCCCCTCGGGACGTTCCTGATTGGGTCGTCTGCCCGGGGCGCCTGCATCTTCTTCGGCCGTTCCGAGGCTTTCTAACGTTATCCCGTTTCCGAGCTCTCCAGCCAATAGTTTTGCCGCAAGTCTTCTTCCAATTGTTCTATAGTTTTCGGTCGAGTGGCCTTTGGCTTTATGAAAAGTGCATAAGACATTTTCGTCGTATCCCAAACGGGACCACATATTCCACGATCCTCTGCTGCGTCCGTCAGATGGTCTTTCGGGGTTTATCTGATAATTGTGCGCTCCAACTGCGCCCTACTCCTCCTCTCGTTTGGAATGTTTGAATCCTTCCTCGTCTCTCCCGCTTCGTCTACTCCTCCTCTTGTTCGGAATGTTAGAATGTTGCGCCGAACCTTTGGCGACCAACTTTGACGATTGGTGCTTTCCGGCCGGGGCCCTCATGTCTTCCTCGTAGATTACGAAGTTAGAAGCGCGGTGGAGAGCATCTTGGATCGTTATCGGCGGGTTTACAGTGATTTCCTTTCGGAAGCTAGAAGACTTCAGTAAGGATTTCTTCAGGGCATTTATTGCGGCACCGTCACTTAGGCCGTCGATTTTCGATACGATCACCTTGAACCTTTCGACGAATTCTCGAAGGCTTTCTTCGGGTCCTTGTGACAGCGAGTAGAGGTCTGCGTAGGACGTTGACTGCCTTATGAACAGTGAGTAATGCTTCAGAAAACCTGTTGATAACTGGTCGAAACTGTTGATCGTGTCTCTTTCTAGTCTTGAGAACCACGACAGGGCTGATCCCTTCAGATGTTCCACGAAGAGAAGGCAGAATCCGGCATCCCTCTCTTCGGGTTTGAATCTAGCTCGTCTCATCGCGATGTGGAAGGCCGTCATGTGGGCTTTGGGATCGGTTGTTCCATCGTAGAAGGGGATTCGGATTTTTCCGGGGTCGGAAAGTCTAACGCTTGTGATCCTCGAAGTGAACGGGATCTTTTGCGTTTCCTCTAAGGGGCGGTCAATTTTCGGGGCCGCACTTGTCGCTTTATGGACTTACGACCTTACCTCCTTCATTTGGCTCGTGGTGAGCTCCAAACGGGCGCGGAGTTCGTCCAACTCGCTCCTTTGGCTTGTGGATCGGTTAGCTCAGGTCGCTCGTTCCTCTCTTTCCTGCTCTTCGATCCAGCGGAGCTCCTCCTCATCTGTGTTCAGCTCTCCAACTTCGTCGTCAGTTTCGCTTTCTTCTCGGTCGGCTCCGTTTGTGGTGTCTCTTGGGTTTTCACCGTTGGTCACCGTGGAAATTTCCCGTTCGGCAGTTCGCCTAGTGGCGCTTTTTCGGTGCAACGGGGGTGGTGCCGATGGTTCTCTCCTCGTTCCGACGGGGGTCTGCTCGTCGGGATTTTGATGGCCCGGGGGATCATCCCGGGGGGTGAAAATGAGGCGTATTGCCCCGAAAGTCCGGGGGCCACGTGCTAGCTCTTGGGAAGCCGCTCTCTCCTGTGCGGCTGCTCTCTCTTGCCTGTTTTGCCGCTTCGCGATTTCGGCTACCATGATCCTTAGCTCTCCGATTGCCGAGATGTCCTGGGCTAGACAGGAGGGACCGGTGTTGGCTACTTCTGTTATGACCGGATCTTCGGTCGGCATCCCAAACCTGGATAATACGTTAGCGGAGGTCCCGGCCGTTCCGGTTCCGATTTCTCCGGCCGTGGATGTTCCGACGGCAGTCGCTCCTGTTCTGGCCGCTGATGTTTCGATGGCGGGAATTCCCGTTCCGGCCTCTCCCGTGGCGGCTGCTCCGGCCGGTTGGTTGATGATATCGTTGGTTCTCGTCCCCACAGAAGGCGTCAAACTGTGAGAGCCGAAACTCACACTGTCAAAACTTATAATTTATGGGGGTTCGAAAATTCTATTTTAAAAGAACTCAAGGACCGAAAAATGTAAAAAGAAATATTTTATTGATATTTTTCGGAAAGTACAAGAATAATTAGCAAAAGCTGAAAAGTCTTATATTGCTAAAGCTCTTAATACTGGGATTTTGGGATGATCTGAACCTAGTACAAGCGTCTAAAACTCTTTCTGGACGATGTGGGACTTTTTTCATTCCTTCCAGCCGCCGACCTAGTCTTTTGGGCCCGATTCCTGGCCCGATGAACAGTAAACCGTGCCTGATGAACAGTAAACCGTGCCCGATAAACAGTAAACCGTGAATGGTAACCCGATGAATAGTAATCCATGAATAGTAAACCGGGTCTCGATTAAGCGTAAATTTATTTTTCGGTTAACTTTTCCTCGGGATGAATAGTGTTTTGTGAACAGTATTTTAACGGTTTTCCCACGTGAATAGTGTTCCGATCATTTCTACGATTTCCGAGATCGAACCGCTTGTTTTTTCTCTTTGAACCTTTCAGCCGCCCGCTTCGTGTGTTGACGTTCAGCCGCCCGCTCTCTGTCTGGCATGCATGGGCGGCTGACTATGGTCCATGGGCGGTTGGACAAAGCTCGTGGGCTGCTGGACAATGATCGTGGGCTGCTGGCCAAAACTCGGGATCAGAACGTGCGAACGTCTTGCCTTGGATCGATTCAGAGCCCGGGATTATGCTCGAAGGAAGGGTGATGGGCGGCTGGCCATGCTCAGGGTAAGTCCAGCCGCCATGTCCTGATTGAAGCGTAATGGGCGGCTGAAGCATGCTCGGGATGAGTTCAGCCGCCATGCACTGATAAGAGGATGATGGGCGGCTGAAGCGGGATGCTCGGGATAAGCTCAGCCGCCATGTACTGATTGAAGCATGGTGATGGGCAGCTGGAACAATCCTCGGGATGAGTTCAGCCGCCATGTACTGCTTGATTGGATGCTGGGCGGCTGGAGCATAATACTCGGGATGAGTTCAGCCGCCATGCACTGCTTGACGGGATGCTGGGCGGCTGGAGCAGGATGCTCTGGATAAGTTCAGCCGCCATGAACTGATTGATGGGATACTGGGCGGCTGGAGCACGATGCTCGGGATAAGTTCAGCCGCCATGAACTGCTTGACGGAATGCTGGGCGGCTGGAGCATGATGCTCGGGATAAGTTAAGCCGCCATGCACTGCTTGACGGGATGCTGGGCGGCTGAAGCATGATGCTCGGGATGAGTTAAGCCGCCATTCACTGCTTGAGAAGACGTTGGGTGGCTGGAGCGTGATGCTCGGGATAGGTTCAGCCGCCATGCACTGATCTAAGCATGATGGGCGGCTGAAGCAACGCTCGGGATGAGTTCAGCCGCCATGCACTGCTTGACGGGATGCTGGGCGGCTGAAGCATGATGCTGGGGATAAGTACAGCCGCCATGTACTGATTGACGGAATGCTGGGCAGCTGAAGCACGATGCTCGGGAAGAGTTCAGCCGCCATGTCTTGATGCAAAGATGCTAGGCGGTTGGAGCATTGCCCGGGACAAGTCCAGCCGCCATGCATTGCTTGACGGAATGCTGGGCGGCTGAAGCATGATGATCGAGAAGAGTTCAGCCGCCATGTTCGGTGATCCGTTTGGTCCCGATATTGAGTTCTCGTTCTATCAATCTCCGAGGAGGGGATTTTGACCCCAACAACGTGATCTCCGAAAATCCATAAATAAATCAATAACCGCAATGACTCAAAATAAACCGTAAAATAATATCTGAAATAAAATGCGCAATAAAACGTTACAAAAATAATGTTTTAAAATAAAATAGTGGAAACCGTAAAATCCCAAAGTAGCACCTGATCTGATACATATCTACTCGTTCGTCTCACCTGAAAAAGAAAGAAGGAGGGGGTGAGTAACAGGGGAGTCACTCAGTGAGGTACGGGATGCTAAACACAGGAAAACACAGTTCCGGTCATAGCACTCCAAATACGGTAAAAAGAAACTAGACATGAACAAACACGACTCCCAATGAGCAATCAACAACCCTACAAACGGTACGAGTGACCGTCAGCACCCTCACACTAGGAGGTCAGTGTGGGATTGTGCTCACTCACACCGCCGGGTTTGACGATTTATCGATCTTAAGGTCCCAGACAGCAGATCGACTAGGCTTCTGTACCCCCTCTCACACAAGGTGTAGCTAGTACAGAAGTCCGTCTCTGTACCCTCGCAATCTCTAGACTCCAACATGCTCGACTCCTCATATAATATATATATATATATGTATAATAATTATATATAACAAAGAATTATCAATTTAACATGCACAATCAATGGGTTGAATCATCTATATTCCTATCTCCAATTTACAAACATTACTACCTAGACTCGAGCAAAGAAACGGATCATATATAGCTCTAAATCTCATCTTAGAAGTTTCTAGGCGAAAGTACGGAATTCTGTGAAAAGCCACACTCACCTTAGCCAAGACGGATGATAACTGCGGCTTCCGAACTCTGGATGTCCAAACGGATGTTAAATCAGAAATCAGCACGAAAATTCGAGTGATGACGACCTTCGACTAACGAAAAACGGTTAATGGGTCAATTGGTCAAAGTCAACAGAAAAGTCAATGGTCAACGGTCAAACCGGACCTGACCGACCCGGTTACCCAAACCAGATCCAAACTCGACCGGATTCTTAAACCAACTTGAATTGAACCAAACCAGGGTTAAACCAACTTAAAACTAAACCGAAATTGATTTAAACTAAACCATACTTAATTGCATTGAACCGGTTATCAAAACAACTAAACCTAAACCATGGAGATAAGATCACGTACGAGTTACGAGTTGTTGAGGACGTTGTGGTGAGCACGAGATCGACGAGGCTGTTTGTGGCTAGCAATGACGGAGGTGATGAGACGACGCCGGCAAGGAAGAAAATGCGGTGGAGACGAGATCGGAGCAAACGTAGTAGAACGGAGATGGTGGAGAAGCTATAACTTGCTCCGCAAGCAAGAGTTTGAGGTCGAGTATATGGCTTGGATCTTGACAACGGCGGCACGTGGAGACAATGATGATGACAACGAGTTGCTCCGGTGATGGCTGGTGCAGAGGAAGCGACGGTGGTGGCGGAGAAGGACGGCACGGTGGAGCTCACCACTCGGGATGCAACACACGTGACGGTGGAGGAGAACGACGGAGGTGAAGAATACGATGGCAACACTCCTCTTTCTCTCTTTCTCTCTTTCCTTCTCTCTCTATCTCTTCTTCTTCGCTCTCTCTCACTCTTCTTCGGCGGCTGCAACTAGGTTACGAAGAGCGAGATATGTACAATATACACATATACACCATTCACGTAAAGAAAAAGGGAGATGGGCCCTGTTGGGCCAGAGAAGAAATCGAAATTGGGCCACATAAGGAAATAGGGTCGTTACAATTCTCCCCTACTTACGAAGAATTCTTCCTCGAATTCAAGTTCTGACGCTTCAGGCTGATTCAATCCTTAAAATCTCCTCGTAGTGGTATACTTCCGTTTCTGCCGAGTCGTCAATGAGCTCACTCCTCCACGTATTACATGTACATCTCGATGAATGACGGAAGTTCCCAAATCTACTACACCGACTGTCTGAATATGACTACTCTTCCTTTGAACACTCTCTGAACTGACCAACGCCTGACAAGACCCGAACATACGAAACTACTCGAAAACCGATATCAAATAAGGTAAAAAATGCCCCACCCCAAGCTAACCTGACAAAACACAAGTACTAACTAACGATGGTTTCCACAACAGCACAATATTCAAGACAACAAAATCAAAACCACAACCTCGAAAACATAACACAATAATGAGTATAGGCAAAGGGCGCATACCGGCTCTCGGTTCGGCTCTCTCGTGGTCTCCAACAACAAATACTCGCGGAGCAACAGCTTGGCGCTTGGGTGGCGGCGGAATTAACCCCTGCGCCCTCTGTGGGCAATCGCTGGATTTGTGACCCTACTGGCCACAACTGTAGCAATCCCTCCGTAACAAACGGCGCATCGACTGGCTTAGACCGACAAGACCTGGCGATATGACCCAGCCGCACACATGAATAACACTGCACGCAATCTCTGAAATGATGGCGGTGACAACGAGAACAATACGGCGGCAATCCTGGCTGATCTGTCATCCCCCTCTATGTCTCTGGAGCCTTCACAGGCTTAGGCTGAGTTGGTCTGCTGGATCTCAGCTCCTCAGCTATCCCTTTTTCCATGACAGCGGCCTTCTCAACTTAGTCGACCAGTCGGTCGTAGTCACCCACTGCACAACGGTTGCGGATCTCCATTCGCAAACCATCCAGAAACTTCCTGATCAGATCCTTGTCAGCATTGGTCACTACGGAAAATCGGCGGAGACGGGTGAACTCCCGCTCATACTCCCTGACAGCCATCGTCCACTGCAACAGATGCTCAAAAGCAGTGGCATTCTCATGCCTAACCTCTCTGAGTGAAAAACCTCCGGTTAAACTCCCTCAGAAAATGTTCAAATGTGAGCACAATCCGACCTCTGCTACTCGCGACAACTCCCTCCCACCAGTGCAGAGCATCGTCCTTCAGATACTGCGTGGCCAAGTCCAACTTGAACTCCTCTGGGCACCTTGTGCGCTCAAGGTTGCGAAGAAGCGACCTCCTCCAGTTTTCAGTGGCAGCTGCATCCGAACCTCTAATAAGATGCTCTTGCCCTATATCCTGCGTCTGCTTTGTGATCACCCAATATGTGGGTCTCTCCTCAGCTTCGTCCGGTGGAAAGCGAGCACCCGGAATATTACCCCTGGGTGTGCCTGGTGAGCGGCAGCGGCTGCTTGCTCTGCCTGAGCACCCAACTGATGGGTAACCTCTATAGTAGCGACACGAACAACCTCCTGAGCAGCAATCCGAGCAGCCTCCAGAGCAGCAACCCGAACTGCCTCATGAGCCACATTCCTGGCTACCTCCTCTGCGATCTGCCTCATCGCATCCTGGTTGCCATCCTGAATGACAGTCTGTGTGACGTCGATATTCCCAGCGACTCTGCTAGTCTCTCCTGTGCGGCCACGACCACTACCTCTAGTAACTCGAGCTCCTCTTTTTGGTGGCATCTGAAAAAGGAAGAAAACTGATTAAACTTTTGCTGTTGGAATTGAGACAAACGGATAATAGATTAATACCAGACATATTGGGTGCTATTGTATTTCTTTTAAAAATCCCCCAATCCCAAGAAAATTGAAAATCGTAGAAAACAATTTTTTTTTTCTTAAATCCACCTCCCTGTTCAGAACCGGGATGGCTAAACCTAGGCTATGATACCAAAATGTAACACCCGTCTCATCCTCACTCGAGAACGGCGTGTCACTTACCACAACCCATAACTCTAATCCTCAATCCAATAAATAACCACGACGTGATCTCCGAAAATCCATAAATAAATCAATAACCGCAATGACTCAAAATAAATCGTAAAATAATATCTGAAATAAAATGCGCAATAAAACGTAAAAAAAATAATGTTTTAAAATAAAATAGTGGAAACCGTAAAATCCCAAAGTAGCACCCGATCTGATACACATCTACTCGTTCGTCTCACTCAGTGAGGTACGGGATGCTAAACACAGGAAAACGCAGTTCCGATCATAGCACTCCAAACACGGTAAAAATAAACTAGACATGAACAAACACGACACCTAAAGCACCCAATGCGCAATCAACAACCCTACAAACGGTACGAGTAACCGTCAGCACCCTCCCACTAGGAGGTCAATGTGGGATTGTGCTCACTCTCACCGCCGGGTTTGACGATTTATCGATCTTAAGGTCCCAGACAGCAGATCGACTAGGCTGCATGTACCCCCTCTCACACAAGGTGTAGCTAGTACAGAAGTCCGTCTCTGTACCCTCGCAATCTCTAAACTCTAACATGCTCGACCCCTCTTATAATATATATATGTATATATAGGTATGATAATTATATATAACAAACAATTATCAATTTAACATGCACAATCCATGGGTTGAATCTACCTCCAATTTACAAACAATACTACCTAGACTGGATCAAAGAAACAGATCATATATAGCTCTAAATCCCATCTTAGAAGTTTCTAGGTGAAAGTACGGAATTCTGTGAAAAGCCACCCTCACCTTAGCCAAGACGGATGATAACTGGGGCTTCTAAACTCTGGATGTCCAAACGGATGCTAAATCTGAAATCAGCACAAAAATTCGAGTGATGACGACGTTCGACTAACGAAAAACGGTTAACGGGTCAACTGGTCAAAGTCAACAGAAAAGTCAATGGTCAACGGTCAAACCGGACCTAAACCAAACCGGACCTGACCGACCCGGTTACCCAAACCAGATCCAAATCTGATCCAGGCCAAGCCCGATTTTTGATGAATAGTTCCCAATGAACAGTAAACCGTGGATAGTAAACCGGATCTCGGTTAAGCTCCAACTGATTTTTAGGTTAACTCTTTCTCGGTATGAATAGTGTTTTAACGGTCTTCCCGCATGAATGGTGTTCCGAACATTTTATGACTTTAGAAGCCGAGCCGCCCGTTTCCCTCGAGTTTTCAGCCGTCAGTTCGGTGTTCACGTTCAATCGCCGGTTCGGTGTTTATGTGCCTGGGCGGCTGGACCCGGGCGGCTGGCATCGGCCGTGGGCGGCTGTCTGACGATCGTGGGTGGCCGGCCAATGACTGTGGGCAGCTGTCCAACGATCGTGGGCAGCTGGGCAATGCTCGTGGGCCTTTCGGGATCAGAACGTGCAGATGCTGAAGCATGATGTTCGGGATGAGTTCAGCCGTCGTGTACTGATCGAGGGGATGACGGGCGGCTGAAGCATGATGCTCGGGATAAGTTCAGTCGCCGTGCACTGATTGAGAGGATGACGGGCGGCTGAAGCATGATGCTCTGGATAAGTTCAGCTGTCGTGCACTTATTGAGACGATGGTGGGCAGCTGAAGCATGATGCTCGGGATAAGTTCAGCCGCCGTGCACTGATTGAGAAGATGGTGGGCGGCTGAAGCATGATGCTCGGGATAAGTTCAGCCGCCATGCACTGATTGAGAGGATGACGGGCGGCTGAAGCATGATGCTCGGGATAAGTTCAGACGCCGTGCACTGATTGAGAGGATGACGGGCAGCTGAAGCAAGATGTTCGGGATAAGTTCAGACGCCGTGCCCTGATTGAGAAGATGGTGGGTGGCTGAAGCATGATGCTCGGGATAAGTTCAGCCACCGTGCACTGATTGAGAAGATGGTGGGGGCTGAAGCATGATTCTCGGGATAAGTTCAGCCGTCGTGATGCTCGGGATAAGTTCAGACACCGTGCACTGATTGAGAGGATGACGGGCGGCTGAAGCATGATGCTCGGGATAAGTTCAGCCGCCGTGCACTTATTGAGAAGATGGTGGGCAGCTGAAGCATGATGCTCGAGATAAGTTCAGCCGCCGTGCACTGATTGAGAAGATGGTGGGCAGCTGAAGCATGATGCTCAGGATAAGTTCAGCCGCCGTGCACTGATTGAGAAGATGATGGGCGGCTGAAGCATGATGCTCGGGATAACTTCAGCCGCCGTGCACTGATTGAGAGGATGACGGGCGGCTGAAGCATGATGCTCGGGATAAGTTCAGCCGCCGTGCACTGATTGAGACGATGACGAGCAGCTGAAGCATGATGTTCGAGATAAGTTCAGCCGCCGTGATCCTCGGGATAAGTTCAGCCGCCGTGCACTGATTGAGAGGATGACGGGCGGCTGAAGAATGATGCTCGGGATAAGTTCATCCGTCGTGCACTTATTGAGTAGATGGTGGGCAGCTGTAGCATGATGCTCAGGATAAGGTCAGTCGCCATGCACTGATTGAGAAGATGGTGGGCGGCAGAAGCATGATGCTCGGGATAAGTTCAGCCGCCGTGCACTGATTGAGAAGATGGTGGGCGGCAGAAGCATGATGCTCGGGATAAGTTCAGCCGACGTGCACTGATTGAGAGGATGACGTGATACAATCGTGGAAAGCATCAAGGAAAGGAATCTGGAACCAAAGCCAACAGATGACCTTAAGGCCAAGGAGCTTGAACCAGGAGGAGTTACAACCCGTTTTAAGGAAGTTATTGCTCAGATTCCGGAAGGCCTACACATATTAGGAAGCTATTGTTCTGATTCTGGAAGGCTTAAACGAATTCAGAAGCTGATGCTCAAATTCTGGAAGGACTACATGAACGTGTCTGATGCCAATCAAATCAACACCTTTGGTTCTCAATCAACCTATGGTTCTCAATCAAGTCCAAGGAAATCATCAAATGGGCAAGTGATCTATTTGTACTCTTTTTCCCTTCCTTTGGTTTTATCCCCATGGGTTTTCCAAAGAAGGTTTTTAATGAGGCAATTGGATTACTTCCAAATCACCCATTTGTTGATCAAGACCCAATTCTGGAAGCCACTGTTCGAATTCAAGAAGATCTTCACAAGTACCAGATTCAGGAAGGAAGTGTTCGTATTCGGGAAGGAAGTGTTCGGATTCTGAGAGGTCTTCCCGAATCGACTTTTAGGAAGCATGAACAAGGATTTAGGAGCCACTTCCTAACGACGGATCAAATTCACAAACTGAAGGAATTCGAAGGTCAAGGTCCTTTTCTTCAACTGAAGAGTCAAGCCTTAATTTTCATTCAATTTTTCTCTTAATTTCGAAATCCCCAAATATCCTTTGCTATATCTATCTCCAAAACTATTGTAAACATCATCAACTTTTTATCAAACTCTTTTCGTTTTCGAACTCCCTTTGAGAGAGATTCTCATCTGTTCTTCGTTGAACAAAACCTGTTGTTTGGTGTGTCATATCCGATCAACAAACCTCTTCCTATTGTCTAGGTGTGTCATATCCTAGGATAGTTGGAGTTGGAATATCAAGGGTAATTCCGCACCCCTTGTGAGACCATTCGATCCACATCACCTTAACCCAGGCTAGTAGCTCGTGGTTGAAGGCATATCCATCCAGTTCTGTGAAGTGTTAGTAACCTTCTCAGTTCATATCTATCAATCCATCCTTTGAGTGCAATTCCTTGGGAAAATTGTATCATTTGGTATCAGAGCACACTTGAAGGATTGGTATCGTTTTTCTAACTCCATCTTTCTCATCTTCCATCAAATTTCTTTTCTTTCTTCCATCGATTTCTTTTCTGTCTATCTGTTTGCTAGTTGAGCCAGCCTCAATCCTAGATCAAAAAAAAGGGAAAAGAAAAAGAAATCGATTCAAAAAAAAAAAATTGATTCCCAAAATCAAAAAAAAAAGAAAGAGTATTGATCATATAGGAGGGCTTGGTTAATCTCTAGCCAAAAAAAAATCTTGCAATCTGTCTATCTTTCTTCTTCAAATCCATTTGTTGATTGGTTGATTCACTGGGTTTGATCGGGTTTTGTTCCCTTAGAACCTTTGAGAGATCATTGAGTGATAAACACAAAGAGAGAAACAGTTTGGGAAGATACAGTTGCGATTTAGGAAAGGCTGCCTGAAAACGCTTCTGAAGAAAGCTTTTGCTTCTAATCGTGTTTGTTAGTGTTTTCAGGGACAATATGTTTGGTCTTCAAAAGAAATCTAGCCATGAGAAGATCCCACACAAAGGCGTTTTCAAATCCACTTCTAAAACCTTGTTTGATAGTGAGCAACCGATTTTTAGAAATAAGAAACAGTTTGCTTTTGACAAGTTTGGTTTTGTGCAGGAAGAGCCACGCCTAAGGAGGTCACATGAGAAGCCCAACTGTATAAGCAGAGAGCAATCCAAACCGACCAGAGAAGAAGCAGATCAAGATCACAACCATGGTGGACAAAGGAGGCTTCAAAACCGTTTGACAGCCAAGTGTTTTGTGAAAACTTTGAGAAGCAAATGATGAAAACACTTAAGGCCGTGAGTAAGAGCAAGAAAGAGAGCACAAGCTCACGCCCATCAACCAATACTGGAGCTGACCAACAGATTTTCATCAGTGCAGAACCCAAAGGTATCTCTGAATTCTCTGTTTTGGAGAATATTGCTGATCCATCTTGTTTGTGTCAAGACAGAGTATCCAACTCAAGAGAATACAACAGCCAGGACCTCAATGAGCTAGAGGACGTGCCTATTGTGTTTGATGAAGAAGCTGATAGCATCCCTGAAGAGAAGGAAGAGTTCTTAGATGTTTTGCCAATCTTTGATGAGAATGAAGAAGATCTATTTCGGTGCATGACATCTTGTGAGGATAAGTTTAATTCTCCTTCTTCTGAATTTTATTCTGTGCTTGAAAATGAACAAACTTGTGAAGAACTTACCTGTTTTAAACCGGAGCTGCCGAGTTGCATTGGTTTTATTTCACAGGTCCAAGAAGAAAGCTATGCAGAAAAATCACAAGAGAGTTTGCCACATGAAGATGTCTTGGAGGAAAAAGCTAGCCTTGTACCAAAACCGCCTTTTCACTCATTCCTTGGTGAAAACCCCATCCAGCACTGTAAGGGAATTGGTGTGAACAATAATTTTACTAGCTTGTTTGTTCTAGTTACTCCTCATGAAGAAAAATGCTTTGGCTTAGAAAATGTGAAAGAATTTTGTGTTTCTGAATTTGTTTTTGATAAAATGATTCAGTCTTTTGAAACACTTAAATCTGGGAATTTATCTATGCCAAACTGTGTTTTAATTGATGAATTTCGTGGCCTTGTTTGTCCAATTGAATTTTCTTTGAGTGAGAAAACCTTTGAGCCATTTAGAGCAAAAACAGAGTTTTCATTTGCTGAAATTTTTCCTGAGTTTAGAGCTTATCACAAACGATTTGGTTTTGAAAACTTGGAGGATTTTGACAATGAAAAACTTGTCTCAGAAACAGGGATTCAATCTTTTCAAAGGTTTCAGCATGATAAGATCTTTAAGCAAAACAGTTTTCGGTTTGAAAAAGTGTGTGATTCTAGTCTTGTTTTGAAATCCTTTGGAGAAATCTGTGAAATCTTTTTCTGTGAGGATTTGTGGATTCAAAAACTTGGTGAGACAAACTTGACATGGAAGGAAAACGTTTTTGATAAAAGATTTTCTAGGCTGAAGGAAGTGTTCATGTTTTCTGAAAAAGCTTTGTGTGAATTTAGATCATTTCAGGAAATGTGTGCATCTGATTGTTCTCTGAATGAGCATTGGTTTAGGAAACTGCGTGAGCTGCTTAGGACTAGCAGAATCTTGATGTTTGAAAATGCTGAAAAGGTTTCTAAGTGGGCTCAATTCAATCAGTTTGTTTGCATTGATACTTCTTTGATTGTTTTGTGTTCAAAAAGAGATTTTTGTGTCAATGTGTGTCATCATGCCAAACTGGTCTATGAAACTGCTTTAGATGATGATCCCATGAATCTTAGTCTTCCTCTAGACGTCCTTACTCCACAGAAACTGCTTGTGTATTTCTTTTGCATTCTTGATGTGGTTGTTCTAGTGTTTGTGAAAGGACAGGTTAAACAAGTCAAGGAATCTGTTCCCATCGAAAAGAATATCACCCTGGTTCCTTTGTCACCACGTGAAGTGCAAGAAGACCAAGTCCAGCTGAAGCAGAGCAGAGATAAAGCTAAGGGAAAAGAAGAAATCAAATCGGCCAAGGAAAGGAACAGTAAGGAAACCCTTCCTAAATCTCAGCTAAGTTGTCCGGATCTCAACATTAAGGACACCCTTCCTAAACCTCAGGTAAGTCGTCCTAACTTTTTCATTAAGCTTGGTGGAGTGAAGAAAGCTTTGTTTTATAAACAATCTATGGTGTTGCTTATCTATAAGGGAAGCTTACTAACCTCTTCTGACAATGCACTGGAGATTCCAAGTGATTTGAACCAACTTTTGCAGGAGTTTAGTGACGTTTTCCCTGAAGAAAACCCGGATGGATTACCTCCTCTTCGAGGTACAGAACATCAGATTGACTTTGTGACAGAACCGGTCTTTATGTCATTCCCTTATGACTACTCCAAGAAGCATTGTAAGGAATTTGATTTGTTTAGGACAGAGCCTAATTTGTTTGTTTGGGTTTGTACTCTTGATGAAAAGCGATTTGGTTTGCCGAAAAATAAAGAGTTTTGTGTTTCTGAATTTTCTGAATTTGTTTTCAACTTGATTACAATTTCTGAAACACTCTTCTGTGAACAGCATTTGTTTGATCATGTTTTAAAAAGCTTTTCTGAATTTACAATGATCATCTCTTGTTTTGATAAAGTTTTGCTTGTCTTAAGCACACTTTTGGATTTTTGGTGCTCATGTCAGTTCTGGGTTTTTCATGAAATCTTTGAGGTTCATAAAAAGCATTTGGAACTTGTCTTGAATATTATATGCATGGAGAACTTGTTTGGGCATCTTCAGAATTTGCTTGATTTGAGATCACTCCTGATTTTTGGAGTTCTAATCACATTCTTGTTCGTGATAGAGTTTTTGAAAATCATGAAAAGCAATTGGGTTTTGTTCTGAACTTTATATGCAAGGAAAACCTGGTAGAGCAACTTGAAGTTTTGATAAACTATTCCTTTTGCACATTTGATGTGAGTTTTCTAGTTGTGGAAGCAAATGATAAACATGTGCAGGGAATTATTGATAAAGGACTGATGATCCTAGTCGTTGATAAGCATGATGAACATGGAACAAAGGAGCATTTGAACCAGGAAGAAACGTCTCCAATGGGAGCAAGAAAGAGGAACCAAAAAAATGACCTGTCATTTTGGAATTTAGAATTGGAAGTACCTAAGGAAAGCGATTTACATAGCTCAAGGAAGTCCCATTCCAACACTTTTCTTCACTTTTCTTCACATGATTGTTTCCCTAATCTTTTACTTTGTGTCTAACTCATTTCTTCTTGTGGTAGGAGAAATGGATTTGAGGACAAATCCTTTTCAAGGGGGAGGGGATGATACAATCGTGGAAAGCATCAAGGAAAGGAATCTGGAACTAAAGCCAACAGATGACCTTAAGGCCAAGGAGCTTGAACCAGGAGGAGTTACAACCCATTTTAAGGAAGTTATTGCTCAGATTCCGGAAGGCCTACACATATTAGGAAGCTATTGTTCTGATTCTGGAAGGCTTAAACGAATTCAGAAGCTGATGCTCAAATTCTGGAAGGACTACATGAACGTGTCTGATGCCAATCAAATCAACACCTTTGGTTCTCAATCAACCTATGGTTCTCAATCAAGTCCAAGGAAATCATCAAATGGGCAAGTGATCTATTTGTACTCTTTTTCCCTTCCTTTGGTTTTATCCCCATGGGTTTTCCAAAGAAGGTTTTTAATGAGGCAATTGGATTACTTCCAAATCACCCATTTGTTAATCAAGACCCAATTCTGGAAGCCACTGTTCGAATTCAAGAAGATCTTCACAAGTACCAGATTCAGGAAGGAAGTGTTCGTATTCGGGAAGGAAGTGTTCGGATTCTGAGAGGTCTTCCCGAATCGACTTTTAGGAAGCTTGAACAAGGATTTAGGAGCCACTTCCTAACGACGGATCAAATTCACAAACTGAAGGAATTTCGAAGGTCAAGGGTCCTTTTCTTCAACTGAAGAGTCAAGCCTTAATTTTCATTCAATTTTTCTCTTAATTTCGAAATCCCCAAATATCCTTTGCTATATCTATCTCCAAAACTATTGTAAACATCAATCAACTTTTTATCAAACTTCTTTTCGTTTTCGAAACTCCCTTTGAGAGAGATTCTCATCTGTTCTTCGTTGAACAAAACCTGTTGTTTGGTGTGTCATATCCGATCAACAAACCTCTTCCTATTGTCTAGGTGTGTCATATCCTAGGATAGTTGGAGTTGGAATATCAAGGGTAATTCCGCACCCCTTGTGAGACCATTCGATCCACATCACCTTAACCCAGGCTAGTAGCTCGTGGTTGAGGGCATATCCATCCAGTTCTGTGAAGTGTTAGTAACCTTCTCAGTTCATATCTATCAATCCATCCTTGAGTGCAATTCCTTGGGAAAATTGTATCATGACGGGCGGCTGAAGCATGATGCTCGGGATAAGTTCATCCGTCGTGCACTGATTGAGAGGATGACGGGCTGCTGAAGGATGATGTTCGGGATAAGTTCAGCCGCCGTGCACTGATTGAGAAGATGCTGGGCGGCTGAAGCATGATGCTCGGGATAAGTTCAGCCGCCGTGCACTGATTGAGAAGATGGTGGGCGGCTGAAGCATGATGCTCGGGATAAGTTCAGCCGCCGTGCACTGATTGAGAGGATGACGGGCGGCTGAAGCATGATGCTCGGGATAAGTTCATCCGCCATGCACTTTGAAGATGGTGGGTGGCTGAAGCATGATGCTCGGGATAAGTTCAGCCGTTTGATCTTGATCTTGAGTTTTCGTTCTATCAATCTCCGAGGAGGGGAATTTGACCCCAACAGTTAGCCCCCCAGCTCGTTGCTTTTGTAGTCTGAAGCAATGAGTTTCGAGCTGAGAGTTTATCGGGATTGGTGGAACGGGAAAGTATCCGTGTTCGATAAAGTTTTTTTTTTGTAAAAGGTGATATTCCTTTTTGTATTCGAGATCCGTGGGCGGCTGGCCCGGATTTGGAAAAATTCCGTTCCCGGTTGAGTTAGGATTTGGAAAAATCCCATTCCCGGTCGAGTTAGGATTCAGACTATCCGGCTGTATATATGCGCACCTCTTTCCTATCGTAAATTTTTCGAGAGTTAATCGTGTCTCCTTGAATCTGCTACCATGGTTAGGCTATCCCTTCGTGAGAGGAAACAAATCGAGAAAAGTGGGAAGGGAAACGGAGATGCGAGTAAGTCGGGAAAGAATCCTTCAGCACCCTCTTCAGGACCAGGACTTGCGGACAGTGGTCTAGCCATTCTTCCTTCGGAGTGGCCTGCTGACAAGCTAGCTTTATCGACCGTTGTGGTTACTCCATTGAAGAAGGAGGTTGTTTTGGCGCGGAATATCGCGAGGCGTTCGCCTAAGGTTCAGACGGCGGCTGGCGGAGTCGTATACGGTCTGAACGGAGCGGATGGGGTGCTGCGTAAAAAACAGATGGGCTGTCCCGCTGATGGTGGCGCTAAAAGTTCTTCTTTTGATGGTCCACGGGCGGCTTTCTCACCTGGACTCTCCTTTCCTGAGGCGGTTTGTAAGAATCGTCGTCAATCCGCCAGGAATTTTTCGGTGATCACGGATGCCAGTTTCAAGTTTCCTTCTTGCGATGGTTTTGAAGAATCCGAGAAGTATGAGGACATGGCTCTGAGCGGGATGAAGGTTCGCCTCCTTTTTACTCTTTCCTTTTCTGGTTCCTTCTTTCTCTCTTTTTGTATTTTACTAATCCCATCTATTGTTCGCAGTTCATGTCTTCCGTGAACAAGTGCGTCAGCTCGTATGAATCAACCGTTGGTGGAATTCGTAAACGTGCCGAGGAGGCTTAGGAAGACGCTCGATCAGTAAGGAGAAAACTTGGTGATCTCGAGGCGTCAAGCTCGAGTCAGGTCAAGGTACTCGAGAAGCAGCTTGCTTCGCTGCGTGCTGAAAGAGATGAGGCGGTACATTCCAAGGATTCGCGCCAGGCCAAGGAATTAAAGGTCTTAAAGGATCAATTAGCCGGTATGAAGGTTTCGAACCATTTGAAAGCGAAGCGGGCTTATGTAGATGGCCGCAAAGCTTCCGTTGCCAAATTTCGCGCCTTCCTGGGCGAGTTGAAGGAAGCTCTCTGATCTCTGTCCGAAGCATGGTCCCAGGAGGTGGATTTGGCTCAGATAACGAGTAACCTTGAGCTCGTCGCGTTGCTTCAGGGGGTCAAACCTCCCAACTTGGACGAGGAGAAGGTGAAACTGACCACGTGGAAAGGCGAGTTTGACGGAGCCGAAGCTCGGTTCGATGAAGTGATTACTCAAGTTCGAGGGAAGATTGGCTCTCAGTTGGTTCCGCTTTCTGGAGGTGATAACGTTTCGGTATCCGAGATAGGCTCGATCGAGGAGAAGACCACTTCTCTCGGGTTGGTTGATCTTGCAGGATCTAACCCCGGGATTTTGGATATCGCCGTTGTTAAGGCGTTTGGTCCAGATTCTTGATTTACAGTTTTTGCTTTTGCTCAGCTTTTTTCGAGTTTTCCTTCTGGTTTTTGCTTGGACTTTTGTTTCTGGATTTCTGTTACACCCTGCCAGATCCCTAGTATGGGCTGGTTTTGTTTTGAGATTTTAATAAGAATATGGCTTTTTTGCTTTATATCTCGGGTATCATGCTCGTCTTCAGAGCAAAGCTCTCAAATGTTTTAAAGTTCGTCGTGTTCTGATGAAAAGAGGGCGCCTGACCCATCTTACTAAGGATAGTGGGCGGCTGGCCTTTTTTGCGGAATGCTAGGCAGCTGGCCCACCATTGAAAAAGAGGATGGACGGCTAGCCCTTTTTATGAAATGCTGGGCGGCTGGCCCGTCAAAGAAGGAAGGGCGGCTAGCCCTTTTGGCGGAATGTTGGGCAGCTTGTCCTTTTGTGGAATGTTGAGCGGCTGGTCCATCACTCGAAAGAGGACGGACGGCTGGCCCTTTTTATGTTATGATGAGCGGCTGGCCCGTCAAAGAAGGATGGGCGGCTGGCCATTTTGGCAGAATGTTGGGTGGCTGGCCCATCACTTGAAGAAGGACGGGCGGCTGGCCCTTTTGCGGATTGCTGGGCGGCTGGCCCAACACCCGTTGTTTTGCTTGTAGATAGATTACAGGTGCTTGTTTTGTTTCGAATCAGGTTGATCGGGTGCTGTTCCGGGCGCCTGGATCAGAGTATGTGGGAGGTATCCTTTTCATGTTATCAGACCCGGCGATTTTAGTTGCCGGGTTTAGAGTTTAGTTGCTAGTTTATGGACGAGTTATCCGATCTCATACCAGAGCCGGTTTGGTACTTCGTCGGGAGATGTTCAAGACCAGCTTTCCATGTTGGCTTTTACTCGGTTTGGTGAGCTCATTTCGCGGTTTACGCCCCGTAATACCCAATCTACGAAACGCTCCTGAAGATAAGCTAAAACAGAATATCGTCCTGAAGCTTCCCGCATTCCCGATCTGGTTACGCCTTTCTGATATTGGTCCGGACAATTTGTATAGCGCTATTTCTATCCGCCACAGGATGTTGAAAGAACCATGTTTAATAAGTCGTGTTGTTGTGATCAGCAGCAGACGGTGATAAGTATGCCGAGAGGCGGTTTTTATGTATGCCAAGAGGCGATTTTTATGTATGCCAAGAGGCGGTTTTATGAAATTTTGTGGGAGTATATGAATATACGGACCCACTCCGTCCTTATAATTTTAAAAAGGAAAGTAGCTGAACTCGCCAGAAGACGAGCTGCCTACGTACCCCGAACATAGCGATCAAGCCGATTCGTAGTTCTTTTACAATGATTCTTGTTATCTAGTGATAGTACTTCTTTAGGTGCATCGCGTTCCATGTCTTCGGAACTGGCTGTCCTTCTTTGTTTTCCAGCTCGTATGCTCCTAGGCGGACTACCTTAGTTACTTTGTACGGTCCTTCCCATTTTGCGCCTAGCTTTCCTGCATCCGGCTCTGCGGTGTTTTGGAATACTTTGCGGAGAACGAGGTCTCCTTCGTTAAACTTCCGACTTCGTTCGTTCGAGTTGTAGTACTTTGCCGCGACTTGCTGGTAGTTTTGGACTCGGATGACTGCTTAATCTCGCCTTTCGTTTTATCAGGTCGAGCTCATCTAGCATCATCAGATGGTTGAGATCATCTTGTCCGGGCAGGAGTCTTCGTCTCACGCCAGGAAACTCTACTTCTGCCAGGATGACGCATTCAGCGCCATAGACCAGTACGAATGGTGTTTCTCCGGTTGCTCGCCTCGGAGTTGTTCGGTGAGACCATAGGATTCTTTCGAGCTCGTCCGCCCATCTGCCTTTCTTTTCTCCGAGGCGCTTCTTGAGTCCGTCAACGATGGTCTTGTTGGCCGCTTTAGCTTGGCCGTTACCTTGCGGATAACGCGGCGTTGATATGGTCAGTCGTATTTTCCACTTATCGCAAGATCCTTCGAAGCGGGCGGAAATGAATTGAGAGCCGTTATCGGTAACGATCTCGTACGGGACTCCGTGCCTGCATATGATATTTTTCCAAATGAAATGCTCCACTTGGGCGTCTTTGATGCTGGCGTAGGAGTCCGCCTCGACCTAATTCGAGAAGTAGTCTGTCAGGACAAGTAGGAACATCTTCTGCTTCGAGTTGTGCATTGGTCCTACTTTTTCCATCGACCATCTCATGAATGGGTATGGCGCATATATTGACGAAAGTACTTCTGCGGGTTGGTGGATTATTGGTGCGTGTCTCTAGCACTTTTCGCACTTGAGGGAAAACTTCTCGCAATCTTTTTATCATGGTCGGCCAATAATGTATGTGCCGCTTGATTTTGATTGCGAGGGCTCTTCCCCCGGAATGATTTCCGCATGATCCGCTATGGACTTCCTCCATGATTCTTCTTGCCTCTTCTACTTCCACACAGACTGATAGATCCGTGGGTGACATATCAGACCAGGGGAAGCTTTGATATAAGATTGGAATCACACCAATTTATGATCACTAAATGATCAAGAGATTCCAAGCTTATGGATGCGGAAGTTCGAGTGATGTCGAAATGGAAGATGATAGTTGTGATTGACTCTCTCAATCCTTGGGCTGATTGACTCTCTCAATCCTTGGAGACTAGACTTGTTTGAATCACTCAAACAATCCTAATCTTATAATCTATAGAATCAAATGAATCACTCAAATGAAACTAAAGACAATTTGCTTAAACAAAGACACTCTTTGAATAAAGAAGAACAAACTTTATATTTCTTGGTTGATTGAAAGGTGAGTTTTTACAATGATTATGACTTGAGCTTATATACTGCTCGTACAAGAATAATTAAAGGTCTGAGAATAAACACGAAGAGAAAATCGTGCCAAATAAATGAAAAGAGCCGTTGGAATTGATGGTATTCTTTGGCTGAATTGGAAAGTCGTGGTTTGCTTGATCCTTGACAACTTGGTCATGAATAGATGGTGTCTTGGAGTGTCTAGATGCATTGAATCCGTGCTCAAAGCGCTGTAGCTTTGATAATATAGCCGTTGGAGAGTTATGGTACCAAATGTGAATGCATCCAAGAAAGGAAAGTGTTTAAGAAAGAGAATCCGCCTGATCCTCTGAGTTCTGGTCCATTGTAAGATGAATTTAGGCTCTCTTAGCTGCTTAATAAACTCTCCTGGTCGCTAAACTCGGTTTTGTAAAGGATTGAATCCATGAGCCTCCAAATAAGGCAAGTGGAGAATCCTCTGGATTAAAAGTGGTATGACTTTGAAACCATAATGAATTCCGGACTGATTAAAACTATCCCGGATTCCCTGATGAGTCCAGTTTCTATAACAGTTCGGTTCACAGGTTAATTCCTCCTGGTTTAGACGCAATCCTCCAATTACTGCTCGCTGGTCCAAATCGGGTAGCTTGGAGTTCACCCGGTTTGTAAACTCAATGACTCCCAAGTCTGAATCCGGTTTGATGTAAACCCAATTTTCCTAGCTTCCCCATTGAGTTGAGAATCCAAAACATTTGGTTTATTGCTTGATTCGTCGTCGTTTGACCGGAATGATTTTATGAGTGGGCGCATGTCTCCAGCGGGTTCATTGAAGATCTTCCAAGTTGTATCTTCAATATCTTCTTCATATGAACTCCTTTTTAACTGATTCTTCTTCGAGGTCAACTCTAGGTGAGTTGAGTGTATTCTACAACTGATGGTTGAGCTGAAAGGATTCGTATTGGCCTCCATTTGAGCTGAACTCTGCTCACATGTCTCCTTATCTCTCCTCGGCTTCATGCTTCCTTCTCCAAGTCTCATGAGTCCTTGCTCCTGGGTTGATGATGACTTGATGTCCTCATCATACTCTCCCTCTTGAAGAAGTTTCGACCTCGAAACTAGATCCCCTGCACCAAGTGAAAGCAAGTTAGCTTTCATTCTCCTTTTAGAGTTTAGGGTCTTACCTTGATTAGAATGATGTTTGGTGATGGCTGGGACATCTGGGGGTTCTCCTTTGAGTAGGTAGGATAGGATCACTCCTCTGTTCTGGTACTGGGCGTGGTTGCTCCTCCTCAGTTGATTCGTTTTGCCCGTCATTTCGTTGGTGGCCTTGGTGCTAGTTCTCTGTGTTGATTCTTCTAGAAACAAGTGCTTGTCTGGTGGAACTTCTTTCACATCCTTATAACCTGAAATAATTTCAGCATTTTGGACAAGAAACAAGTGCATTATATCTGAGTTTAAAATCATAGAGATAGGCCTTGAAATATTTAAACTCACATTGATGCTATTAGCTATTTGAAGTATGGTTTGCTCTTTGTCTCTATATGTTCTTATTGCTCCATAACTTTCCTCTTTAGTGTGTTTGGCCACACCAAATTCAAGATGTCAAAGACAAGTGCATTAATCTTGAATTGGAAGAGTTAAAACTTGATTCAACTAGATTAGTGCTCATCTCTTCTAAAGCCGGTTTTGATTCTAATGAAGTTGATTTGATTACTACTCTATCAGGACAAGTTGCAGAAAAATGTCCTCTCTTATGACATCTGTAACAAGTAGGTTCTTTTAAC